>LPNX010006766.1:176887-431749 GCA_001517045.1 Pseudotsuga menziesii | reverse complement strand
TCAAATTCAAATAAAAACAAAATAATAAATTGTTTATTGTTAAAAGTCGGCTCCACAAATGAAGCTTTTTGACAAAATAAAAATAAAATGAAATTTTATGACAAGTCAGCCCAGCTATATTTAAAATTATAATAATAAGAAATAAACTCAATTTGTGACAAGTCGGCTCAAAATAATTAATTGAAGAAGTAGTATAAATACAGCTGAAAAGTCATTCATTTGGTGTGAGATTTTAGTGTGGAGCTCTGAAATTTTCGCGGGTACTGTAGCAGCAACAGTAGACTGAAATTTTTTTTTTTGGGTATGTGGAATTTGTGTGGGGGTAGAGCTCTGATTTCGCTGATTTTGAGGAGAATTTCGGGGGTTTACTGAGGCAGAATTTCGCAGCACAGGAAATTTTGGACAGCATGGGAGCAGGCTCAATGTGAATTTTGTAGAGTATTTTTCGGTGGCAGCAGCTGAGGATAGTGGTGGCAGCAATAGGAGCAGATCCGAATTGGAGCAACAGTCAAGTGCATTTTTTTGTTGTTCTTGTTTTTGTGTTATTTTTGGGGGGTTTAATCTATGCTGCAAAGTGATTGCCATTGGAGGCTTATCTACAGTTCATAAACAGTCCTGATTTTGCAGCAACAAAGGTTGAAGGAAGAATTCGTGGTAAAGTCTAATTCTGATATTGTTGGATGTCTACTGAAGGCTTTTAACAGCAGTATTCGAATAGCAAATAAAGATTNGTTGAAGGAAGAATTCGTGGTAAAGTCTAATTCTGATATTGTTGGATGTCTACTGAAGGCTTTTAACAGCAGTATTCGAATAGCAGATAAAGATTTTCTCTTCCCTTTTCTTTTGCATAGGCAGCAAAGGATCCTAGTTTGATGACTATCCTAATGATATTGGCGGAGTGAACTGAAGATAGTTGCAGCCCTAAGGAGCAGTCCTAAAAATAGCAGAGATCTGTGTTTAAAGACATGTACAGTGGATAAAGAAAAATCTTCTACAATGATGTACTCAAATAATAGACAAGCGCTGAAAACTCTTTCTTCAAGCTGGGCATTTTCATCCACAGCGGTTATCTACTTCTCCATTCAGCAGTATCATTTCCTGTAGCAGCTGATATATCATTTTTATTTTCAGCAGTATTATTTCTTGTAGCAGCTGATATATCATTTTTTTGTAGCAGCTGATATATCATTTTTATTCTCAGCCATCATTCCTGTAGCAGCTGATATATCATTTTTTTGTAGCAGCTG
The DNA here is from genome assembly GCA_001517045.1 of Pseudotsuga menziesii. Lineage (NCBI taxonomy): Eukaryota > Viridiplantae > Streptophyta > Pinopsida > Pinales > Pinaceae > Pseudotsuga > Pseudotsuga menziesii. The sequence goes on along the minus strand of LPNX010006766.1, from coordinate 430,502 downwards.
ATATATCATTTTTATTCTCAGCCATCATTCCTGTAGCAGCTGATATATCATTTATTTAAAGTATTCTCAGCCATCATTCCTGTAGCAGCGTGTTAAGTTTGGAAGAGGAAGTTACAGCTGTCAAACAATGCTGAGGAAAGTGACAGTCCTGAATTTTTAAATGAAAATCAGAGCATATATACAGTCAGTTTTTGACCTTGTTTTGGATTAGTGACTGAGGCAGCAGTAAAAATGGATTATTCTCTACTTTTGGGTTATAAGCTAGAGTGAGGAGCAATCACAGAAGTATGTTAGTGTTGCAGCATGATTTGCCTCCTTCAAGAGTTCGTGGACAGTGAAAGACAACTTGTTTTGCAGCAGAGAAACATTTTTTTTGGTTAAGATTTGTTCTAAGGTTTTGCTTCTATTATGGAGAAGTAATACACTTTGAACTCGCAGCAATCTCTACTCTTTAAACAGAGATGGAACTAAGCCCTTGAAAGCAGTACTGGTGGTCCTCATATCTGTGATTTCAGCCCTCTAGTGCAGCAGAACTCATCTGTCTTGACAGACAATGCTTACCTCAGATCTGATTGGTATACTCTGTCACAAGTTGACTGTGTTAAGTTGGTTTGACATTTAAATGATTGTCTGGGACTTGCTCTTGCTATGGATTATGAAGCTTCATAAAGGTATGTTAATATGATATACATTGGCCTCTATGTTTTACAGTCTTTATTTTGAAGAATGTGATCAGCCTCAGAATCAAAAACAGTCTGGCAAATGCACAGTCCTCATCCGCAGTGACAGCTTGCTTGCTTAGCTAGTGATGATGCCCTAGCATGATGACTGAATTGATATCTTACACAGTCAAGCTTGAGAGATTACTATGATGACGATAATAATGTTTACAGTGGCATATTTACAATGATGTATTGAAATGGTATGCACAGTGATGAATATGTATGCAGCAATGCACATACAGTGGAGTATAAACAGTGATGTGTGAGTAGATAAGTGATATGCACAGTCTTTGAAAGCTATGGTCACTGATTACTTTATGATGATGATAGGATGCATGCATATATCACAATGGTGATGATGTATCCTTGTTGACAAAAGCACTGTATGATAAATGCAACCCCAGCTCATATGATATAAATTTGAACACTATAGTCAGGTACATTCAAGGGCAGAATTATAACACTTAGGTTGAGCAAATTTTTGATGTCAAGGATGCTTGGGCAGTCTTCTTGATGACTTGACATGATTTGTACATGACAGTAACAGCAGTGATATTCCTGACTGTGTTTGAGTGAGCCTGTCAGTGTGACTGTGACACCTACAGCAAAAGAAGTGTCAAGTGACAAGTAATATAATGCTTATACAGTGAAATTCATGGATGTGAATAAGCAGCAAACAGTGACAAGTATATTTAAGATGTTGTTGACTATTGTTGAAGAATCTCCAAGACTGTTGGCACTGAATTCCTAAACAGATTAGCAGCCAAGAAGAAGATCATCTGCATGCTGGAGCAGACCATTCACAGGTCATAGGAGAGTTAGTTGAATGAGATGAACTGTGATTTATGCGATGTCTACAGGGATGATCTGACAGTGATTAAAGCACAGAGATTGTTGACCAGCATTGATGATGAGTAGATAACCAGCAGTGTTATTAGTGTTACAGCAGAATTTATATGATGAGCAGAGATGATTTGCAGCAGTTGATTGAGTTGGAATGTGGATTCAGGTGACGAGCAGATCTATGACATCCAGCTACAGAACTGATTGAAGAGACAGATGAGGTTGATGTGACACTGTGACAGTAAGCCTTAATGTAAATGCAAGCTTGTCTTGCTTTTGAGGTTAGGATACCTCAAACCCTTCTTAGCAGGGTCTAAGAAAACCAGGCAGGGTCCTGAATGAAGAGTAGGTGCTCTATGTATCAGTAGGAGCTGATTTTGCCTAACGGTTGTAGCCGGACATAATAATACAAAAGATTACAAAATTATATTGTGTTGTGTTCTGTTGTGTTATGGTCTCTGATGATCTAAATGCTTATGCTATGTGAATGATGATATGAAAGATGCTGGATTGATGTATTAATAATTATCTGTATCAAGCTAACCGTGATAAGCTAAGAAAGGTTTATAAATTGCCTTACACTGATTCACCCCCCCCTCTCAGTGTCAACAGTGAGTATATTGTATTATCCTACATTCATGGCGAGTAATAGTTGTTTAGATTAGACTTAGTATATAAGTACGTGTTGAGGCCAATAAAGGCATCCATGGGTTATTTTGTGATGAGCTTGCTCAAAGGAGGTTTCCCCCTCGAAGTGGCCTACGATCAATAGAATTTCTTCTATGCTCTGCTATTTCTGTTATATCGTGCATTTTTGTTCTTTATTGCAGGATGTTCCTCGCATCTGGTATCAGAGCACTTTCTTGGGCTCGCTAAGTGGAATGTCTACCAATTTTTTCTTTTCTTTTGCAGTGCTTCCTGACACTATGATTTTTGCAGTAGTGCTTCTTCTTTGCATCTGTATTGTTCATTTGGATCAGCGGATAAACCCTATCCACTTATATCTTCCACCAAAAAAAGGGTATAAATTTCTGGTTTTTGGCCATATCTTTTTTGATTTAGCTTTGTTTCCCTTGAAAATTCACTGGAACCCTTGTAATTCCATTCTGCATATTTCCTTCCTTGAGGGCCCTATCCCAAATTCCACTACCCCAATCCCGAAATCCGACATATCTATTTTTAGGGTTTTCCATAACGTTTTCGATTCTCACCCAATCGCCTTCAAATTCTGCCACAGTGTTCGTTTCCCATTTCTGCTTCATTGCCCCTCTAACAAATTTTCCCATTCTTTCACCCCGCTTCTGAAATTCTCATTTTCTGCTTCCTTGTCTCTCATGAAGTGTCCAAAACCTAGTATAATTACCCACCTGAGTTTTTCCCAACTCCAAGTTTTCCTTTTCTAAAAACATTTATGTCTTTGTTTTTCTACCCATTCCCCCCCCCCAAAAAAAAAAACTCCTGGTTATGGTTGTCACCCGCGCAGGAGCAAATAAACAAATGGTAGAAGAACTTGCCACCCTTATGACCAAACTCCAAGATCTTGATGAAAAATTTCTCGGCCTCCATCTTCAGCATTCAACCATGAGCAACTGACGATAGCCTAAGTCTTCTGTAGACACTAGGTTCTCTTCTTCCAGTTATTTTCGTGGGTCAAAGCTTGATTTTCCTTGCTTCAATGGTGATGATCCAACTAGATGGATTTACAGGGCAGAACAATATTTAAGTCTGCATAACAGTTTTGATGTCAATAAAGTACCACTTGCATCCTTTCATTTGGAACATGAAGCCCTTCAATGGTTTCGTTGGTACATCAAGGCTCATGAAGAGCCAAACTTGACATATTTTTGCCAACTCCTTTTGCAACAATTTGGCCCTAGTGCTTTTGATGACTTCATAGGAGCACTCACCAAACATCGCCAAACTGGCACTGTGAGGGAGTATCAGACAGAATTTGAGAAACTGACCAGTCACCAATCACATAAAAAGATTGTCTAATGCATAGAAGAAAACATTGCCGATGTCCTGAAAAATCGCGAGATTTTCGGGACGACGTTTTTTTTTCCGACGAAAAAATCGCGCCGCACAAGGTTATGAAAAAATCGACGATTCTTTTGAAAAAATCGTGCCACGAACGCAAACATCGTCGGGTTGACCTTTGGGCTTGTTAAAAGGCAATAGGATCATTCTTTTGGGTTCCAATTAGAGTATTAGGCTATTAGTAGTGTACACCATTGGAGACGGCCATTGGAGGGTTTTAAAGGTTGTAATAGTAGTTGGGACCATTGCAGGGGTGCCATCGAATTTGCTAAGTGCAATCATCCGCGTGATTGAGGAGCCAGGTTAGATTTTTTTGGCAAAAAACGCACAGTTTAACTTTTAATTTGAAGTTTAGTTTTTATTGTTGAAAACGGACGGGGTCGAAGACAGTGGGCACTGCTCGAATCTCGATTCTCCAGCTTTGTAAAATGTATTATACTATATACTATATATATTATATATTATATATAGTATATAATATATATACTATCTACTATACAGTATATACTATATACTGTATAGTACATAGTATATATACTATATACTATATATACTATACAATGTATATTACTATATAGTATACAGTATATACTATATATAACAGTACATAGTATATACTGTATACCATATAGTAATATACAGTATATAATATATAGTATATAGTATATAGTATATACTAGTACATACTAGGTCCAGGCCTATATTCCAGTAAGTAAATGTGGAAGAAGGCAAAATCTTTAGGATTTGGGTTTAAATTTTTAATCATAATGTCTTTTTTTGTTATTTTTGCAGCCACAGGTTTGACTTCTAAGTTTTGAGGCTATACATTTTGCAAAAATGCCAAAGGCATTGGACTCATTTTGGCAATATGCTGACCCTGAAGATGGAACAAACCGACAACGATTGAATTGCAAATTGTGTGGACAACATATGACAGGAGGCATTAGCAGGTTGAAGTACCATTTGGCAAAACTCCCTGGCCATGATGTGGGGCTTTGTAGTGCAGTTACCCCCGAGATTATGAGAATGGCCCATGATGCACTTCACTCGAAGGATAGAAAAAGGGAAGAGTCAGCTGCAAATAGCGCTGAACTTGCTGCAGGTGGAGTGGCTAGGACTTCAGGGACATATGATTATGATCATCCGAATCCCACTGAGGGTAGCGTTGGGGGCTCCTCGGCCATGGGTTCAGCTTCCGTGAGGGCTGCTGCCTCATCTTTCTTTGTTCCATGGAATAGCATCAAGTCCATGGTTAAAAAAAGGGAGAAGGAAGAAGCAGATAGGGTTATGGGGAGGATGTTTTTCTGGAGTGACTTGCCTCTTACAATAACAAGAAACAATCCTTTTTTCCAGCCTCTGTGTGATGTCATTGCTATTGTTGGCTCAGGGTACAAGTGCCCTACATATGAGGAGATTCGGGGCCCAATTCTTCAAGCAGAGAAGAAAGACATCAACACTAGATTGGAGGAATTCAAACAGTCATGGGAGATTTCTGGATGCACATTGATGTCTGATGGTTGGTCAGATGCAAAGGGTAGGACCCTTCTCAATTTCTTGGTACAATGCCCTAATGGTACCATGTTTATCAAATCTGTTGATGCATCGACACAGGTAAAAGAAGCAACATTATTATGTGAGTTATTGGATGGGGTCCTTCAAGAGATTGGTGTGGACAATGTGGTACAGATCATAACAGATAATGTGGCCAATCATGTGGCTGCTGGTAGATTGCTTATGGAGAGGCACCCCTCACTATTTTGGAGTCCATGCACTGCACATTGTATTGATTTGATGCTGGAGGATGTGGGGAAAATTCCCTTCATCAAGGAGGTTGTTGATCAGGCTAGGAGTATCACCAAATTCATATATAATCATGCTTGGGTTCTTAGCCTCATGAGGAGATGCACGAGAAACAAGGAATTGTTGCGCCCTGGAATCACACGATTTGCCACCAACTTCATTTCTCTTCAGTCTTTGCTTCGAGTTCAGTTTGAGCTGAAGCAAATGTTTGTTTGTGATGAGTGGCGGGATTGCACATATAGCAAGAGAGAGGATGGGAAAGCCATTGCTAAATTGGTTTACACCGACTCCTTTTGGGAAGGAGTGGAGGAAGTGTGCTCAATCAGTGAACCTTTGGTAAAGGTTTTGAGATTAGTTGACAGTGACAAGCCCGCTATGGGCTATTTGTATGAGGCCATGGATAGGGCCAAAGAGTCTATTCGGTCTTATTATGTGGGGAAGGGTACCCCTGGACACAATAGACACATGATGCTATGGGAGTTGATTGATACACGGTGGACCGAGATGCTCCATCGACCTATTCATGCAGCTGCACTTTTCCTCAACCCTGCTTTTTTCTACAAGTGTAAGTTTGATTTTGATGAAGAGGTTTTGGAAAGGCTTATTGAATGTATGAATAGGATGGTACCTAATTTTGAGACTCGGGAGAGTATTACTCGTGAGATGGAGATGTATCGAGAGGCTATTGGACTATTTGGCTATGCCGATGTTGTTCGTGCAAGGACCAATTTGACTCCAAGTAAGTGATTGCAAATTAGAATTTATTTGTATTTTGAACTTCAAATTCTTAAATTTTAATTGTGTTTTATGATTTATCATTTTATTTGAAATTTGAAGTCTGAATTATATAATCCGATTCTCTTTCTTTCTTGTTTATTGTAGGTGTTTGGTGGAGGACATATGGTGCAAGGGCACCAAATTTAAAAAAAAATTACATCCGAGTCCTCAGCCAAACCTGTAGCTCTTCTAGATGTGAGCGTAATTGGAGTGTCTTTGATAAAATACACGCAAAGAAACGCACCAGGTAAGAACTTTATCAAATCAATTAAATTCATTGTAATTTAAGATCCTCTTTCATATTGTTTTCCTCTGGCCTCAAGACTCAAGACTCATTAAATCTTTTTATCACCCTCTTACAGGTTGGATTTCCCACACCTGAATGACTTGGTGTATGTCCACTACAATCTTCGGCTGTGGATGAAGCAGGTGGAGAAATCACCCGATGTGTATGCCATTTGCTTGGACAATATTGATGTATTGTCCAAGTGGAGGGTGGAGGTTGAGTTACCTATCATGGAGGAGGCACCTGCATGGTTAGATGAGGAGCAGCAGCAGCAGGGGCAGGAGGATAAGGAGGAGCAAGAGGAGGAACAGGAGGAGGCGACGGACAACTTTGACCCAGAGGACTTCATGGAGGGTGATGTGGCTTCATCAACACCACCTTCTACAGTGGTTGATGCATCTACTCCCTCATTAGCACCGAGTCACTCATTGGCACCGAGTACAGCGCCAGGACCTTCTACTGTCAGGGGCAGGCCTGGCAAACAGCCCATGATCTTTTCCCGTAAAAGGGGAAGAGGGCATTGATTTATATTTCAGAGGCAGATAGTTAGCTATTAGTTTTGTGATGTCATTTTGTATTGGACCATTGATTTCCCACTTTTGAGTACTATTGGACAACTATATTCATACTTTCAGTATCGACTTTTATGTCTCATATTATATTTGGCATGCCTACATGATATGTATCAGTGTTTTTTCTATATTTATGTGCCAATGTATTTATTTGATGTCATTGTTGCTTTATATGCTTAAAATTATGAAAAAAATGAATATATTTTGTGTTTTTCAATATTTGCCCCGGTTTGGCTATTTTTGCCACCGATGTTGCCAAGAAGATGTTTTCTGGACCCTTACCGATTTTTTGCCGATGCCTATGTTTTCTTCTATGGTCTAATGCATTCTACAAGAGTTGTTTTATCAATGGTCTAAAGGATGCAATCCAATCTGAGGTTAAAATGTTCTGTCCCAACACAATGATGGAAGCCTAGGGTTGGCTAAGTTGGCGAAGGACAAGATCATGGCTCAACAACGCTCCAAATCCACTTTTGTTCCATTCAGAAATATGGTTCCCAAAGACCTTCAATCCTACCAGCTCCTATAACCACTCCTATCAAGCATTTTTCTGAAGCCGAGATGCGGGCATGTAGAGAAAAATGGCTTTGTTATAATTGTGATGAGAAATTCACCCAAGGTCATAGATGTGTTGAGCAAAAGCTCTATCTCTTGGATGTGGATTCTCTGCCGACACCTGAAATTTCTGAAGATGCTTAGGATCCAGTAGATGATGAGGATGACATTCAGCAACTGCTTGTTGAGCCTCCTGCTCAGGACGACCATCCAAAGATATATCTCCATGCATTAGTCGGAGTCACCACCCCACAAACCATCCGGGTCAAGGGTTTCTTCAAAATGCTCCCTCTTACAATACTCATTGATTCTGGTAGCACTCAAAACTTCATTGACCCCAAGATCGCCAAACAGGCTGATTATTTTGTCCATCTTTGCTCCAGCTTTGAAGTCATGATTGCCAATGGGGGCACCTTACCTTGCAAAGGGTAGTGTCGTAATGTGCAAAGCTCTATTGGAGATTATAACTTGCGCTCTAACATGTTTGCCTTGCCCTTACGCAGATGTGATGTGGTTTTGGGTGCTCAATTGTTACGCATGCTTGGACCCATTTTATGGGATTTTGCTGAACTTTGGATGCATTTTTCAATCAATGGGCAAAAACACACATTAAAGGGCTTACAACCAGGGTCTCTCGACATCATTAGTTCACATCGCATGGAAAAGCTCCTTAAGAAGAATTCACATGGTGTCATTGCTCAGCTCCATTTCATGCAACCTTCAACGGTCTCAACTACTCCCTTGGATCTACAACAAATTTTGGATCAATATGCATGTGTTTTTGCTAAGCCAATGGGATTGCCACTTCAACACCAGAGGATCATCATATTTCGCTCCTTCCTGGAAGCGTCCCTCCCAACATTAGGCCCTATCACTACCCGTTTCACCACAAGACAGTGATTGAGATGCTTGTTCAGGACTTACTGAAGCAAGGTATTATTCGCCCTAGTACCAGTTCCTTCTCTTCGCTAGTTCTTGTTTGAAAAAAATATGGGTCATGGTGCCTCTGCATTGACTTTTGAGCACTTAATCACATCACAATCAAGGATAAGTTTCCAATTCCTGTTGTTGATAAGAATCTTGATGAGCTTCATGGTGCTAATTTTTTCTCCAAGTTGGATCTTCGTTCTGGGTATCACCAAATTCGGGTTCATGAGGATGATATCCCTAAAACAACTTTCCACACACATGATGGCCACTACGAGTTTTTGGTCATGCCATCTGGCCTCAAGAATGCTCGTTCCACATTCCAAGCATTGGTGAATTAAATTCTCCGAACCTACTTGCGAAACTTCATTCTGGTCTTCTTTGATGATATCCTGATCTATAGTAAAACATGGGATAAGCATCTCCAACATCTGGATCTTGTACTGAAACTTTTATCTGATCATCTCCGTGCCAAACAGTCTAAATGTGTTTTTGGGTAGAAGGAAGTAAAGTATATCAAGCATATTGTTTCAGCACAAGGGATTTGCATAGATCCTGCCAAAATAGATGCCATGAAAAATTGACCGAATCCTCAGACGCTCAAGAGCCTTCGTGGGTTTTTGGGACTGACTGGGTACTACCACAAGTTTGTCAAGGATTATGGGAAGATTGCAACTCCATTAACAACTCTACTAAAAAAGGATGCTTTTACATGGACAAATGTTGTTGAGTGTGCATTGACAAACTAAAACAAGCTATGTGTACCACACCTGTTCTGGCTATATGCCCGATTTTTCCAAGACCTTCACTATTGAGAGTGATACTTGCGACAATGGGCTTGTCTTTGTTCTCCTTCAAGATGAACATCCCATTGCGTTCACCAGCAAATCCCTTTCCGGTAAGAATTTAGTCGCCTCTACATATGAGAAGGAAATGATGGCTATTTTGCATGCAGTACATAAGTGGCGGCCATACCTCTTAGGGAATCATTTATGCATCAAGACTGATCGCCTGAGTTTGAAATATTTCCTAGAACAACAGGTCTCATTCCCCACACAACAGAAATGGGTTAGCAAACTCATGGTTTATGACTATGACATCACTTACAAAAAGGGTAAGGACAACCTTGTGGCGAATGCTCTTTTCAACACATTTGATGACCACGTTTCTCCTTCATCTATTTCTATGCCTATTCCAAATCGGTTACAATCTGTTCAGCAAGGCTATGTCAATAACTCTTCATTATCTAAAATTATCCAACAATTGTCTAGTAACCGAAAAGTTGTACCGCATTACTCTTGGGATGGTTCTTCTCTAAGATACAAGGGTCGTCTCGTGCTTCCCATAGCACAGATCTTCAACAGGCGGTCTTCTATGAACTCCATGCTTCTCCATCGGCAGGGCACTCTGGGTTCCTCAAAACGTATGAGCGGGCACGACGTAACTTCTTTTGGAAGGGAATGAAACGAGAAATTCAACAGATGGTGGACGAATGTGATACATGTCAGCACCACAAGGGTGAAACGACACTCCTTCCCTGATTGCTTGAACCCTTTCCCATCCCTCCAAGGATTTGGATAAATATTTTGATTGATTTCATTAAAGGGCTCCCTAAATTTGGAGGGAAGACCATAATCTTGGTTGTGATTGATCGGCTCTCCAAATATAGTCATTTTTGTGCTCTCAACCATCCATATACCGCCTCCTCAATTGCACGAATCTTCATGGCCCAGATATTCTATCTTCATCAAGTCCCTTCTTCCATTGTCTTAGACCATGACACAACTTTCATAAGTCATTTTTGGACAGAACTATTTCACCTCACTGGCACCAAACTGAATATGAGTTCAGGATATCACCCACAAACAGATGGTCAGACTAAAGTCATCAACAAATGTTTGGAAACTTATCTTTGTTGCTTCACCTCTAAACAACAACATCAATCGAAAAAGTGGCTCCCTCTCGCTGAATGGTGGTACGATACTTCCTACCATATTGCATCTAAAATGACTCCATATGAAGCAATTTATGGCCAGGCACCACCAGTGCTCCTCCCATACACCCCCAACAATTCACCAGTTCAGGCAGTTGACACGGTTCTCTAAAACTGAGATCAGATTCTTCACATTCTGCAGGACAATCTTCACATAGCAAGAAACTGCATAAAACAATAGGCCCATCAACATCGTTCTAAGCGCACTTTTCAAGTCAGTGATATGGTTTTTCTTCGTCTATAGCCTTACAATCAATCCCCCTTGAAACTCAAAGGGCGTCAAAAGCTGCCTCCAAAGTTCTATGGGCCATATAAGGTTCTTCAGAAGATTGGGTCTGTTGCATATAAATTGGAACTTCCTCCTTCTCACATTCACCCAGTATTTCATGTCTCTAGTCTTAAGAAAGTGATTGACACCAACATTAGAGCACAAACTGTTTTACCAGAACTAGATAATGAACGATCCATCATTTTGGAGCCGAAGGCCATCCTCAATAAGCAAACTCGTTAGCTTCGCTCTCGTTCCATCACAGAGGTCTTAATTCAGTGGCACGACATGCAACCAAAGGATGCTACATGGGAACCACTCCTTCAGATTCAACAACAATTTCAACATCTAAAGCTTTGAGGACAAAGCTTTTCTAAGAGGGAGGGGATGTTAAGAACCTGTGTCAACCCTCGGAGGGGATGTTAAGAACCTGTGTCAACCCTCTTCTTTATTTTGTTAGTATATTTTTGTTGGACACATATGCTTTGTAAATCGTCCCGTGAGTATATTGTATTATCCCACATTCATGGAGAGTAATAGTTGTTTAGATTAGACTTAGTATATAAGTACGTGTTGAGGCCAATAAAGGCATCCACGAGTTATTTTGTATTGAGCTTTCTCAAAGAAGGTTGCCCTCTCGAAGTGGCCTGCAATCAATAAATATCTTTTGAGCTATGTTATTTCTATTATATCGTGCATTTTTGTTGTTTATTGTAGGAGGTTCCTTGCACATTAAACTAATAAAGCTAAAAGCTACCCCACCCAACCCCTCTCTTAAAATCCCAACCCATCCCTTATTATCACATTTGAAACATTTCTCTTGTGCAAACGGATTTCCTTGGAGAGAAGCGGCTAACAATGAAGAAGACCGATTTGCCAAAGGGAAGGAGCAAATTTCCAAGGCAAGAGCAATTTCATTGCATAAAGGTTGGAGCAAGGGGTTTGAAATTTGAAGGCTGGAGGATGGTTTGGTTGGTGTGTCATTGGTCACTCATGTTTGGTTGGTGTCATTGGTCACTCATGAGAGTGACTCTGACTCAGATAGTGACACTCCCATTGATGGTTCTGATGGCTTCATGTAGCAAATGCATGAGGACCAGTCCATGGAACTATTTCCTTGATGCTCTTTTGATGCATTCAACTTTGTATTTGCTACTTTTATTTCCAGTTTTCATTGTCCATTGTTAATTTTCAGTTCAACTTTTGACTCTAGAAGTAGGTATTCTCATTGACGACCTTAGACTGAGTCTTTGACTCAACACTTTTGACTCTTTAAATTTGAAGGTGTTTAAAGTTTATGTTTTTATGATTTTAATATTTTAAATTTTCATCTATTGTTTATGTCTATGATTCAAAGTTATAATGGAAGACGTGCATGTATTATAAATTTAGAATTTATCAATGTGAAATTCAAATACTCAAATGATAAATGATTCATGAATTAATGATGAATTTGCTATTTTGTATTTACTATTTACTTTTAAGTTTTAGTATGTAAATGATGATGGGATGAGGAATTTATATGTTAAAATGTCGAGATTTATATAAAGTATATATTTTTAATAATTTTAAAGACCTTGACGTCCCCCAATCACCTAATTTTTCCTAAAACTTCAAGATGGTCTCCTCACCTCTCCAATGTGTGTTCCCCCACTCCTGTGCTCCCACGTCTCGGAAACTTGGTGGAACACTGCCTAGAACACAATATGTCAAGTATCCTCAATAAATCAACGAATCACATTCAGATAGTTCACATGACATTACAAATGAGGCAAAAACTCAAACTATATATGGTGGGATTTAGAATAATTGCCTCCAAACCCATAAAAACATGGGACCACAAATCCCGTCTCCTGACCACCAATGTGGACTATAACTTAAATTTCCCACTATGGGTGAGTAATAAATACATTAATGACCACTAAGGGGGCCACTAAGTCTATCTTAACCACCATTACATCAACATCCCCCATTAAGCTTGACTTGGAAAGAAAGAAGGCAAAAGTGGAACAATCCTGTATTTGACAAAGTAAAGATTACATCCCAACATCCCCCCTTTATGTTCACTTGGGAAAGATGTGGTAAATTTGGCTTGCCACATAAACATTACTTTAACACCCCTTAATGTTGAGTAGAGAATAAAATGGTGACCAATGCTCATAACGATTTGACATAATACCATATGTGGATACAAATATGATATACAATGAAAATAATGTTTTATTGAGTAGAGAATAAAGGTGATCAATGCTCATAACAACTTGACCATGATACCATATTACAACAAAAACAACATTTTATCGAGTAGAGAATAAAGGTGACAAATGCTCATAACAACTCAACCATGATACCATATTTGGATACAATTAACCAATATACATTAAAAAACATATGCAAAAAATCCAATATGACTCTAATACGAGAGTATACATCTCAAAGAATAAGGACATTATCAAGGAGCAACTTGAAGTCATTGAAGAGAATGTTGAAGGAGAGATAGTAATGACTACATTAAATGGTCTTCCGAAATCATGGGACTCATTCATCCATGGAATATGCACCAGAAAGAAACTTATCAAGTTCAGTAGATTATGGGAGGAATGCACTCAAGACGAAGCTCGACTAGTATCAAGAGAAGAAAATATGGGAGCTAATGATGACCAAGCGCTAACAGCTCGTGCAAAGAAGGACAAAAGCAAGGAGGATCAACCTCACAAATGGTATAAAAGATTCCAAAAGAATCAAAGATCTAAACGTGACTTCTCCAGTCTCAGATGTTATACATGTGATGTGAAAGACCACTTTGCAAGAGATTGTCCCAAAAACAAGGGATCCTCAAGAATAAACAAAAGAAGAAAGTATCACGCTCCCCTTACTGAAGAAGATGAACCAGAAAGGAAAAGAGGAAGAGAAGATTCTTCAAGCGATGAAGAATATGCTTTGATATTAGCTTCGTCACCCATGGAAGCAATGATTGGCTTGTGGATAGTAGAGCTTCCAAGCACATGACAGGGTACAAAGAATCTTTTATCAACCTATCAAAACATGAGTCACCTCACAAAGTGAAACTTGGAGATGACTACCAGTGTCCTATCAAAGGGAGTGGTGAAGCTTCTTACAAGTTGGATTTAAGAAAATTAATGAAGATGAAGGATGTTCTCTACGTACCAGGTTTGAAGAAGAATCTCCTCTCCATCTCATCTCTAGATGCTAAAGGATTTCGTGTTGCATTTGTTGATGGCCAAGTACTCATGTGGCCAAGAGGCAAGACAATAAATGATGCAACAGTAATTGGGGAGTAAGAGGGAGGCATGTGCAAATTGAAGACACAACCAGAACAAGCCTTGGTTCATGACTCTATGGAATCAAGCGAACTATGACACTAAAGACTTGCACATATACACTATAGAGCACTACCAATTGCAAGCAAGGCAGGATCAGGTCTACCCAAGATTCAAGCAAAACATGAAGGCATTTGCAAAGGATGTGCACAAGGGAAGAATGTGAAGAAACCATTTCCTAGCGGTGAAAGCAAGGCGAAGAAAATTTTGGAGATAATCCCCATGCCATCCAATTCCTTAAGTAGGTATACATACTATGTTTCTTTCATAAATGATTATTCTCGAAAAACATGGATTTATTTCTTGAAAAGCAAAGATGAAGTTTTCAATTAGTTCAAGGAACTCGAAGCCTTGGTAGAGAATCACATTGATAGGAAGATCCAAGACTCTACGATAAGATAATGGCGGTGAATTCAAAGATCTATGTAGAGAATTTGGGATTAAGAGAGAGATGAGCACTCCCTACAATCCTCAACAAAAATGGCGTTGCAGAGCAAAAGAACAGAACGATAATGGAAGCAACCAAGGCAATGCTTCATGACCAAAATCTTCCAATGCACCTATGAGCAGAAGCAACAAGAACAACTATACAAAACATAACACCTCACCGTGTCTTGGATAACTGTTATCACATATATAGTAGCCAGGCTACCATATTCTATTTTTCAGATTTCAGTACACTGTTCAGCCAGTTCCCCTACATATGAGATGTTGAGATGAGCATCTATGATGGATCATGATTTGATTGATGGACTATAGTACTCTCCCATGCCATGACTGAGTCTTAGGACACTCAGATTTGGAGACTGGTGTAGTCATTTTAGCTAATTACAGAGCAGTTATTGGTGCCCATAGTTGTATCAGTGTTTTCTCACTGGACTGATGTTGGTTCAGATGGATTATTTACATGTTTATGACTCGGCTTATATTATCTTGTGTTTTGGTTATCATTGCTCTTATACTCATTCTTGTGACATGTATTAGCATTTAGTGTCATGATCTGGCAGTCATATATATATGCAGACTTGGATGTATTGATATTATGCTGTGTTGCATGGGTACCCGTACCGGGGGGTCGGGTACACGAACCAGTACCGGGTACTTGGGTACTTCAATGGTACGTCCCCAGCCGTACCCAAATCCAATCTCACGTACTGGGTACTTCATGTATGAAAATAGGGTACTTGCGTGGATTTTGGTACGCCGTACCACGTGATTGGGTACGCAGCCGATAGAGCCATTGGACAATTTATCTTAGCTCGTTGTTCGGGATGAGTCAATTTGAAAATTTTGAAGTTTAAAATTTTAAAAATTAAATAATAAAAAACTAAAACACATGTTATGCGAGCCCTTGCCCCTTACCTAAACCAGCGCAACACTGCATTTCTCACGGCTAGTGCACTGTGCTCACTACTCTAGCGACAACGTGACAGAGGACCTTAGTGATGCTAATGACATTGATCCTAAGGTTGCTGATGACATGGCTTGAGGAAGCCAAATCAACTATCTTGTTCATGTTCAATGTTTACTGTTTTGAACTTTCGTTTTCATGTCTGAAAATGCCTTTAGGCAAATTTTGGATGTAGAATGGCAATGAAGTTTGAACTCATGGTGTCATGGACATATAATATTTTATGTTGTTAATTATATTAATATAACTTCAGTCTTCCAGTTGATATCTAATATGAGTCTATGTCATATGATTTATCAAATTTATTATTTTATGTTTGAAATTTTCAATGCGAATGTTCATATGAATCATTGAATTTAGAAATATCAAATATGCATGTATGATGTGAGTGTGAAATGTTTTATTTTTATAAAATTTAACACACACACACGCAGACACATATATAAATATATATATACATACATATATATATATATGTCTACAGTGCCCCCGACGTACCGAAGTACCCTGTTTCAAAAAGTGGCGTCCCCGCCCCCGTCCCCGTACCCACGTTTTCTGGCAACTTAGATATTATGTATTGATGTCTCTACTTAGAGCTGGAAGTTCTTGATCTATACTCATTGGTTTTACCCTCCTTAAGGAGAATAGAGGTAGTCATTCTCACCATACTTTGGCTTGCTAGTGTTGGTTTCATTATTCATTGTCTCCACCCATCCATTACCTTCCAGTTATGTTTCTGACCCGACCTACTATTCGACTTGTGGCATGGAGGACCTTTCCCCACTAGAGCTTTTATTGGACAAACCTCCCTGTTATTTGTGTCTCGGCTCTGAGTTGCCTAGGTTGTGTTGGCTAACCTGAAACAAGTAGCGCTGCCATCAATACAGTGTATTTGGAAATGAAATGAATATCTTATGAAAAAGCCCATTCATGAAAAGTAGTGTTTCTAAACATACGTGAATGCAAGGCTAGCCTCATGAAATTGGATTTGAAGTACAACGAAAAGAATATCTTAAAACATTCATGAAAAGTAGTGTTTTTCAACATACATGAATGCATAAAGCCTAAATAATAAAAATCCGTGTTAATAAAAACATGGACCAAGGCTATGGAAAATCAAAGGCCCAACAAGCAATGGTTCCTAAAAGTTATATCTAAGGATTGTTGGCCTTACTTGTATTGAGTTGGATTGTGAGCATTTGTCAAGGTGAATAAGCACCTCTGAAGTAACCTACCCATTTGTGAGGCACTGCCATCCCCTTTGTTGTTTCTTGTTCGTCATATGCTAGAGTGAGTATCCCCTTTCCATATCCGAAGTGTCACAATGTCAAGTTGGTAGTCACCCTTTGGCCTAGCCTTGTGAATTTTAGCCCTCACCCTTCACTAGCAAATTGATTAAAACTATGAAGTGAGTCTAGTCTTGAAAGTCTGGTCCGAGTTATGATTAATAAACGAAACCCTATATATTTGGTTGATAGACTGCCAGTGAAGTGATTGCTACTTGTTTAAATTGTTACTTAAATGATTTGTAGAGCATATCTTAGCCTTTGAACACTTGCAGCATATGGATGCTAGCCTGAGTCATATTTCTAGTTATATGATCATTTACAGATTATTATTTTGCCTATCTGGATATTGTAGATGATCATGCAGAGACCTAGAGGGGGTATGAGTATACACCTTAGATGGATTTGGACTCTCTGGGTCCAGTGAGACAGATTGTTTTCAGTTCCGGGCAGTTGCAGAGATGGTTAGGTTCAGTTTACCCTTCTGGTGCAGTTTTACTATACTGGATGGCATGTTTGAGCAGGGAGATGATCTTCTAGGATCTCCTAGGGCGATGTATGAGGAAGGGGGTGTCTAGCCACTTGATTGTACCATATTACCCCCCTCCCAGAGAGCCTGATGGGCTCAGATGGATAACATAGACACCCTAGGAGGCAGTTTCTAGCATATCACGTTTCCCGAGGCAGATAAAAAATAATTCAAATGGTTACTGAAGAATTCGATTTGGGCTACCGAGGCAAGGAAATGGCATGGGATGAGTTCTGATGACGAGGGTGATGTCTTCCACTTCTTCTCCCGCAGTTGCAACACTTGGATGGGCCCACATCTATTTTTTTGGGCATATTATATTATTTTCTAGAGCTTTTGGAGGCTCACGATTTCCTCGAGGCACAATTTTATAGTTAAAAAATTATATTATTTTTATTGTGCCATGGGGACACCCAAAGGGAGTTAGTTAACACTCCTTGGACCCACCATGTGCTTCTTTTATTTTTTGTTGAGTGGGATCCCCTCTCCTAGGGTGATTTAGTCCACTTTTATATTATATTATTATATTGATCCATGTATTGTATGTTGAGCTCATCTCAACCATTGATTAGAACATTTGTATCTTTTAATCTTAGCCACCCATTTGAAAAGTGGTTAGGATTTTGGTTCTCTCATTCCTATTTAAAGGAGAGAGCTTCTCATTTGTAAAGGGTCCTTGGCTCTTGGATCTGGATAATAGAAAAACTTTTCTTGTGGAAATAATTAGATCTCATTTGCATCTGATGTTCTTAGATGGTGATTGAAAAATCTTTTGCTTCCTATCATTTGGGTATTTGATGTGAGATCTATATATCTTTTCGAGAATCATTGTCTTGTCTACAGGAGGGCGACTTCAACTCGGGCTTTTTTGCAGGGTTTCCTCAATTCGCTTGGCTTGGATGTGCTTTGTATCAAGGGGTTTTCATTAGCATCAATGCGATCTATGATTTCATCTTGCTATTCTTCTGTAGCTTTTGTTTTTTTCTCATGATGCAGCAAATCTGATATGGTTGACGTTTGTTGTGCAGGAGAGATCGCGCAGTGGCTTCTTGGGGCAAAACGTTGAGCATAGAACTCACTCAAATCTTCTCAAATTGATCGAGATAGCGGGGATCATCACCATCGAGGCATTTACAAGGTTTTCAAGATAAGATCTACAGGTTAGTGCTTCTTTTCCAAGATCTCAATCCATTGGCATTTGTACTTCTATTTTTATTCTCAAAACCCTAAATAATAAAAAACCAAAAAATATTATAGATCAAACCGCTTGACCTCGGGGCAAATTACTTCTAGGTTTTGTAGATCGGGGCATACCCTGGGAGGATCTTCTTCAATGCTGAGCCAAAAGTGACTTAGTTGGCCTAGATCTGAAAAACTGGCCTCCAAACCCTAGCGCTATCCTCCATTGCTGCCATCTTTTTCTGTGATCCGATTTTTTCGGCAAACCGTTTCTGGGTTTTATAGATCAGGCCAAACCCTAAGTGGGTCTTCCTCAACGCTAGGTTGAAGGTGACTCCATTTGCCCAAATCCCAAGGCACTGTTTCTCCAAACCCTAGCGCTACCTTTCTTTTGCCTCTTTCTCTTGTGTTTTGACCTTTTCCTAGTGGCTCGAATACTTTGACATTGTCATATCTTCCTTTGAGTCTATCCCTTGGTACTAGATAGCCCCAATCTCGTTCTCACATGTTCTGCATTGGTCGTGTTTCCCAAGGCAGTGGATATCTTCACCTCTTGCTAGTACCTTAACCCCATATCTAGTATTTACCTCATAGGTCATTCGTGTCCCAACTTGGATCAAATTTCATATCTCCTAAACCCTGATCCAAAGCCTTGGTTCACCTGGTGACCTCATCCATAGATCTAGGGTTTCCATCACCTTACACCTTATGTACCTCAAGTCCATTTGATCTGATCTGGTGTCTAGGTCTGATCTCTCCTGTCAAGAGTAGATTTGGGTCTCTCCCATTGTTGTCTTGGGCTAAGATAACATAAAGTGAAGACTGGCTCGATTGACATGACAACCATCCATTTGGGAGTCGAGGCAATCTTGGTTCCACCTCCTTAGTTGCTTGTCCCTTTACCATCCATCCTGGATCTATCTCACATAGGCAACTACAAGGTTGGTGATAACAATAACAAGATCCCAAAAGAATCCTTTTCAGGAGAGAAACCAGATGTCAGCCATCTCAGGATATTTGGCTGCCCTGTATATATACATGTCCCCAAATAAAAGAGGACAAAGCTAAACCCTTTAGGAAAGAAGGGCATATTTGTGGGATACAGTGAAACTTCAAAAGCATACTGAATATACTTCCCACGATTCAAGAAGATTGAAACCAGCCGAGATGTTACTTTTGATGAAGACTCGACTTACAACAAGTCAAGACAACTCCACCTTGAAGAAACTGAAGAAACCGAAGTTCCCAAAACCAAAGATGTGATCCAAGAAGAGCATGAAGACCATGACTTGACAGAACCACAGAGACCTGTAGATCCACCTCGTGAGCAAGAATCCTACAAGAGAAGACCAACATAGGCACAAGAAACTATACAAGATGCAAAGATATATGGTGCTCCAGATGGGACTTCTAGAGAAAGCAAGAGACCAAGACCATACTCCAGCTATGTGGCGCTACTTTGTGACTCATTGATGAAGAACCTTCCAACTATGAGGAAGCAGCAGAAAAGAAGGAATGGAAGGATGCCATGATTGAAGAGTGTCAGTCAATCATGAAGAATGATGTCTGGGAGGTGGTCCCGAGACCAAAAGGAAAGTTTGTAGTGTTTTCCAAGTGGATTTACAAAATTAAAAATACAGCGGACGGAAGCATAGAAAAATACAAGGCAAGATTTGTAGCTCATGGCTTCTCTCAAAAAGAAGGTGTTGCCCACCTATTTCGACTAGGTGGCAACCTCATGTACATAAAGATGTACATAATTGTACAAATTGTACCTTGGAAAAATCTGAGGATTTTTCACTTCTGCAGGGCAATTGCCCCTTTGTAAAACGAAATGCCCGCTCCCCTGCGTGGGAAAATTAATGTAATTCTATGTGCTAGTGTGGGTCATATGATATGGACGCCACACCATGGAACTGGTTGTTAGGGAAGTCCCCTCATCGAGTGTTTTTTCCCTTTCCAATTAATCTTGTGCTTTAACGATTTTAATTGGTTAGGTTTTTCACTCAAAATCCTCCAAAGTGGTGACGGGCGTTCTAATGATCAAGTCCATGGGGTGGCTAAGGGTTCAAAATGTTATTCATGACCATGCTAGACATTTGTATAGAGTCTTACGGAGTTTCGTTATGTTGTTGTATTTTTATTTATTTTTCTAGTTAATTAATTTCACCCCTTGGTGGTTAATTAACTAAGTTTTGATGTAATAATGTAATTGCTCAAGCACTGGCACTTTGTAATAGGGGCTATGAATGCAAAGTAATTGCTATGAAACCCCCTAAGCCACTGCTTCGAGTCCCATGTCATTCTGACAAGGGGTTGAAGAGATAGACCAATTTTGGTCAGGAGAGGTCTATCTCCCCTAGGGAATTATTTAATTTTTCCCCAAGTTAAAATTCACATTATTTGATTTTGAAGTAAAAAATCAAATAATGCCATGGTAATTTTGTTTGGGGGTTGTTAAGCCTAGGAAAATTTGTTTCAAATTTTTCCACCCCCCCATGGCCAAGATATGATTTTTTCAAGCTTATTTTTAATTTTTCCTAAGTCAAAATTGGAAAAATTGAAAAATTAAATCTAAGGTGAAATGTATATTTAGCCTAAGTCTAAAGGTTAGATATTCATCTTGGAGCAAAGGGCTAAAGTCTAAGCCTAGTTTATAGGAGTTCTAAAGTTAAATCAGTGGCCAAACCACCATAAAGAGGAGGCGTCACATGAAAAAAGGCTATTATAAGAGGGCCACCACATTTGTGGCATATTTGGAGTGGTTTAAACCCTCACTAAAGGGGCGGCCAAGTATAAGAAGGCATAAAAGGGAGGCGCCAACCTTTGGGAGATTAAAAGTGGTGCTAAAACCCTTGCTAAGTGGGGCGCCATTGTGATAGACCACTCTAAAGATGGCGGCCACCCTAGAAACTCCTCCAAATGGGGCGCATGCATGTGAAAGGGCCCACAAAGGGAGGCGCCTAGCTTGGGGGCCCACAAATAAACCCTAAAAGTAATCTAAAGGGGGCGCCTTGGTCAAAACCCTAGATCTAAGGGTGTAGAATGGTTGAGGCATGGATCAAGCACTCAAGCCATGGATTGAAGAGGCGCCTAGGCTATTTGATTGGTTGAGAGAGATGCAAAGTCAAAAAACCTAGATCTAGTGGTGGAAATCTAATCTAGATCTAGATACAATCTTGGCCATTGATCTTCAAGGGGTTGGGGTTGCTCCTCAACTATATAATGACGGTCTCACTCCCTCATTGGGAGCTCTCTCTCATGCTATTGTTATGCTACTGAAATCTTTCCCTCTTCTCCTCTCATATTCTCTCAAGCATTTGTATTGAATCTTGCCCTAGTTGGGCTATAATAGAAGAAAGCTTTGGAGGCAAATTGTTGGTGTGGATCTCTCATTTCATGCTTGGATTAGTGAGGTAACCTTGTGGATTTGTCAATTATTGTTGCATTTGTTTAGCTTGGAAGCTCTCCACGAAGTATTTTGTGGAGAGACTTGTAGGTAGAAGTACTTCTATCTTCATTTGTGAGTAGATTGGTAAGATTCTACAAAGTATTTTGTAGGATTTATTTTTTGTGCTCATCTCTTTGCTTACTTGTTGCAGCTCTAATAGATTTGTTTTGCAGGGATCTAAAGCTAAGAAGGGCTCCTCTAAGGGTTTCTTGTTTTCAGATTTTTTTGGGGGGTTCTAGATCTAGGGTTTCTACCATTGTATAGTTGTAAAAACCCATTTTTTTAGGACCTAAATCTTTAGTATTTTAATTAAACATTTCAGATCTAATATTTTAGTAGCATTCCAGTCCTCTAAACATCATATTTCAGTTATTTTCTTTCAATCAGATTTTGCCATAAATTAGTGATTTTTTTGGACTAATTTTTTTCTGATAATTTCTTTGAGTTTTCTGTGATTTCCAGCAAGCAAAGCTTGCTGGTTTGTAACAGGTTTTACATAGGTGAAGGGGAGGTGTTGCCCAAATTGGCCTAGAAATACCTCAACCTTTAATCGGTTCCAAAAGGGGTTCAAACCCTCACCTTTCTCTCTTCTTTTCTGATATTTGTGAACCCCAACGAGAAGTTCTCTTGGGGTATTCTACAAAAGTTTATAAAGCATTTGTAACCTATATGTAAATAGATTAGGAAGTAGAGTAGGAAGTAGATCACTAGCTGCTTAGATTTATTTTTATGCAAGTTTTATTTATGTTTACCCACCTTCCCTTGAGGGATTGAAGTGAGGTTAATCTTTTTTTTATTTCTGTTTACCCACCATCTCTGTGACAGACCACCATCTCTGTTACAGAGATTGTTGTGTGGTTAGGTATTGTTTTAGCTAATTGCATTTTCCTTTTAAGTTTCTGTTCAAAGTAGTTAAATTTAAATTTTATTTTCTGACAAAGGAGTAACCATACAACCCACTGATCCGGTGTATCCTCTGTCTTAATTGTCATCTCCCTTTAGGGACTTCAAGTTGGGTATGAAAAGCAAGAGAAGTGGGGGCTTAGTTTAATTAAAACAACTTCATTTTTCTGCTACAAACCTTCACATTTTGCTTTTCAGTCCAAGATCAAGTACCAGCATCTCCCATAAGGGATAGCGCTTGGTTGATCTTGTTGATAGTATAAAATTAACCTTGCATGCTAATCACCAAGACTTAAAATTTACCCCTAAAATTAACCAACAACGAATTTAGCCCCTGTTCCTCTACTCGGTTATCACCCTTCGGGGTACTCACGAGATACGACAGGGGGTAGAGGAGTTTTAGTTTAATAGGCATCCATCTTACTGTTTTTCCGGTTGATTAAAAACAGTGACCTCGGAAGCTACTTGGGGTAGAAGACCGTGGGGGGTCTCTAGGCGTTCTACGTCCTCCTTGTTGAGCACCGGGGCATTGGGGTTTGACCTGGGAGCTACGGGTGGGCTTTGCTCCCACTTTGTTGAGTGCACCAGCATTCCCTCTTTGACTTGAGAAATACTAGATTGGGGTAGTCACACCACCGGATCTAAAACTTAATCAAAGACTTCAACTTTAAAAAAATTTATTAAAACGAACCAAGAGACATTGCAAAACCGGTTCTACAACATTTTCACTCCAGCAGCATTTCACTCCAATATTACATTTGTTTCCTTTCAGTTGTTGTTGCACCTGCAAAGCAAGCCTAATAAATTTTTTAACTTGTGGATATTAATCAACTGGTTTACTTTTTTCTGCTATTTATCTGAGCATTGTCATCATCAAGTTCATTCATAATATTACTGCTCAATTGTTTAATACTATTCATATTACTCAACTGTGATTATATGATTTTTCATTTATCTTAACAGTATTGTTTATAAATCTTTCATAACCGTGTATATTGTTCATAGTTTGTTTTTCATCTCATTGCTAGATAACTTAACCTGTGGGATAATTAACTTAGACTGCATCCATTGAAAGTTGCATTCTCTGACTCCATTACTTAGGCACTAGTTATATTAAAAGGATTGACTGTCATTAAAATATTGCATCTTGCATTGGTTTAACTGTCATCTCTCAAAACCTTGGCCTCACAACTTAATAAGATCTCTTTAATTTGTAATTAATTAATAAATCAGGAACTTAGTCTTCCATAGGGACTTCCCCCCTTGGCTCTGTTGGGAACATCCATCCGGCAACGGACCACCAGTTGGTGGTCCGTCCAAAGAAGCTTGGTGTTATCCAAATGGATGTTCCTCGAAAGAGGGAGTGATGTGACATGTCCGAAAGAGGCAGGTCCACCAAGGTTGTATCTACGTGGTGGGAGACGCAGGTGGTCCGAAAGGATGTAATGCATCTGGGATGCTACTAGGTTGTACCCACATGTCTAAAGACGTTGGTGGTCCACAGGTCATAAAGCATCTGGGATGCGCCTAGGATAAACCTACATGGAGGGAGACGTAGGTGGTCTGAAAGGACGTAATGTATCTAGGATACTCCTGGGTTGTACCCACATGTTTGAGACGCAGGTTGACAAAGAGAGTCGTAATACATCTGGGTTGTACCCACTGGGTGGGAGACACAGATGTTCCTAGGTTGTACCCACTTGGTGGGGGACGTAGGTTGACTGAGAGAGTCGTAACAAATCCAAGTTGTATCCACTGGGTGGGAGACACAGATGTTCTTAGGATGTACCCCCTTGGTGGGAGACACAGGTTGACTGAGAGAGAGACATAATACATCTAGGTTGTATCCACTGAGTGGGAGACGCAAATGTTCCTGGGATGTACCCACTAGGTGGGAGACGCAGATTGTCTGGTGGACATAATATGCACCTGACCTGCTCTCCATATGGACGTAGTCGTGTATGCTCCTGGGCTGATCTCCAGTGGGTGGAAGATGCAGGTTGTCCTGGGGATGTAATGTAGGCATACAAGATGATGAGATGATTTGGATACGACAAGATGACAATAGGAGACGCAGGTTGTTGCTTGGGAAATATAAAATGAGGACCTAGGTTGTACCTACTTGATGGCTTGATCACAGAGATGATGATGAAATCCTAGATGGGATCTAGGCCGACATCCAACATGAAACAGGGTTGGCTCTGTAGAACTTCTGAGGACGTATAGATTCGAGAGATGTCACAAGTCAATTGTCGACGAGATGAGAATTGATGCAGCAGTGAAGATGATACAACGATGACGGTGATCAAGTGATGATGTCCAATGTCCAAAGATTGTGTCCAATTATGGTGATGACCATGTCAAAAGAATACCTTCCTTGTTAAGAGAGGGTGTTGTTGAAAATGTAGCTTCGAAAGATATTCTTTGTATTATTTTATTATTATTATTCTATTTTATTGTTCTTTTATTATTCCTCCTTTCGAGGATGTTTTCCTCCGATTGGAGATGTCTTTAATGTAATTGGTCATGTAAAGAGTCAAGGTAAAACCTCCTTTGTAAGTCGGGGCAATAGTCCCCAAGGAAATAATGTAAAATGTATTTTTTGTCTCCCACAAGGACAAGTCAGCCCAATCAGTTAGAGAAGTCGGCCCTATTGAAGAAAAAGGTCACAAACATGATCAGTATAAATAGGGAAGTGCCCTCCCTCATTTAAATACACAGCACTCACAAGCAAGTTCGCTCCAAGAGAGAGAGAAAGACAAGTTCGCTGGAAAGAAGAAGAAAAAGCTGTAGAAGACATCTTATATTTGGGTTTTCTATCTTTGTCTGATATTGTACTAAGTGGTGAATCTATAGAAAAGAAGCTGCTAGGTTTTCTCCCTTGTGGTTTCCTAGGATAAAATCTTTGTGTCTTTCTTTATGTTGTGCTTATCTATGCTAAAATTTAAGGGTTAGTGAAGTTTTAATACACGTAATAAACATAAGTGCATGAACATGTAAATTCAGATTCAAAATAGTACTGCTAATAAAATTTAAACTATAATAAAGCAAGAAAATAATTTTCATCTCTTTCAACTCAACGCTCCGCTGGTCATTGCGTTAATTTTAACACTCTGCTGGTCACTGCGTTGAAGTTGATCATTGAGATGTTTCACTTCGAATATCATGTACATAAAAAATAGATACAGTATTAGCAAATCATACCATTGTTGGATCCACTTTATACTCAAATATTTCTGAGTTTGATCTTGTCACCGAAGGGACAAGTCAAACTGGGTAAACCATATACGTACCTTGAGAGAGAGGGTTAAAGCAAACAGAAACACACCTTAGACTCTTAGTCAACAGAGAGAGAGATGTCAATCAAAAGTACAGGCTAGAGTAATTCAATCATGCCCAAAACATTCATGCTAAGGACACACAGTCACTTAGCACAAGAGACACTCAGTCATACTTAGCACGGTCAAAACTCTCTGACAATCATGATGGTAAATCCATAGTCCACACTCAAGGAAAGGAACCCAGCACACCGAGGTAAAACCCATAAGGACTCATGCTGAGATAGACCGCAGGGACAGATCGTAAGGTAAGTCCGTAATAAATCACACAAAGGTAAAATTGCAGTGACAAGTCGTAAGCACTCTCACACAGAGATCAATTGCAGAGACAGGTCGAGAGCACTCTCACACAGAGTTCAATTGTAGAGACAAGTAAAGAGATAAGGCCATGAAAAAGACAAATCGCAGAGATCAAGCAAACTCCGTGAGGAATCACGGTGAGGAGTCCTGATGGCCACCAGAGATCACAGAATAACCAAATCGCAGAGGTCACCCAAACAAAATCACAGAGACAGCCGTGAACCAAATATCGCAGAGGTCACTATAAGCCAAAGATAAGACCCGTGAAGAGAAATGCGGAGAATAAGCTCGAGGGGAAAATTGCAAATTCAAGTACGTGAAAATTCATGCTTAGGAGATCGCAGAGATAAATCGCACATCCAAATCGAGCCCAGGATTAATCACAAAATCGTCTAAGCATAAAATCACGAAGATACCAAGCAGAGAGCACGGTGGTGAAGCCCATATGGGAGAGGTAAAACCTGTGAATGAAATCACAGTCGTGAAGGAGGAGATCGCAGAGAGAAGTCGCAGCCAAGAAGTAGGAGATCAACGTGAAAGGCCGCAGGTGAACCGTGAAGGAAGTCATGGAGAATAAGCACGTGAAAGAACCCACGGAGGTCATATCAATTCAGCCGCAATGGTTTGCCAAGGTAAGATCTATATCATATATATATTGAAAGATACTTTAGGTTAGAATACGTCAAAAAATAAAGTGGTCCACAAAATCCAAAGAAAATAAGAAATAAAAAACATAAGGTAAATTAAATGGACCAAGTGTCTTTATTAATAAAACCATAAAGGTTTTATTAATAAGACCATAAAGTAAAACTAAGACTTAGGATAGAATAAAGTAGTCAACAATAAAACAACAAATAAAGATAAAAAAAGTCCAATATTTTAATCAATAAAATCATAAACAATGAGTGGTCCAATGGTCCTTTAGTAAAACTATAAAATACATTTAGGATAGTGTACCAAATAAAATCCATAAAAATGGAGTCATCGTAATCAAAGGTGCACACAAGTAAGAGTGCCAAGACCAAGTAAGCTAAAGGACCAAGAGTCAACAAGGGGACCATAATCCACACGACACACATCCATAAGAATAAGGTGAACCATAAGGGTGGATAAGCATTCAACAAGAGGACCAAAGACTTTGCTCTCTTTCAAGGTACATAGTTTAATATATTTTGTCATCACTGTATAAAGGGGGAGATCCAAACGGGTGGTACAATCCTTTTGTCCTTAACACTGCTCCTAAGGGTTAGGTACTAGGGACATCGTCAAGGGGTGGCCAGTCCCTTGAGAAGCAACCTAGCAATGACCGATTAGGAGAGGGGACATCATTATCTCCCATTCTTAATGAATGCCTTTCAGCCTTATGCTGAGTTTCAGTGTCACACTAAATCAGGTTGATCAATCCCTGGACCCTGACTGGGTCCTCCATTCTCTCGCAGAATGGTTCTTAGTAATAAGCTGAGTTTCAGTCTCACACTGAAAGTTGATCAACTACCTGCAGGACCTACTTGGACATCGTGTCCCTGGTTCAAGACCAAAATATATCTCTGCCTCTACCTGTAGGCTCTACTTGGACATCGTGTCCCTGGTTCCAAACCAAAATACCCTAGAGGCATATAGGGGCCATAGCCACATGCTAGGGGCTTTGCCATGGCATCAACCTGCTTGGTCCTAGACCAAGAACCCTAGGAGACTACTGGGGGCCCTAGGGTACCTTCTAGGGCCTTACTCTATCATAGTCAATTGACTAGGGTACCATCCTCTATGAGAATGGGTCTCGCAGCTGCACAAACTTTAACAGTCTATCTTTCAGAGATCCTAGTACATTAGATTAAAGATCTAACATATTTGAATTAAAGTGCAAACTCTAACAACACCTTCACATATACCGCTTTTGATCTAGTGAAAACAAACACAAAGAAAGTCAAATATAAGTGTGAAAGAGCATATGCACAAGTTGTCAAAGAGAGAACTCAAAATCACTCTACGCTGCCAACAAACAATCTTCAAAAATGACAGAAGAGGGCAAAGAGGCTCATGACCATGCTTTCATAACAGTCAATAAGAAAACAAGGAACATGATCATGATCTCACGGAAATCAATGGGATTACAAGTGCTCCAAACAAAATGATTCCAACAATAATATGAGATGCTAGTACACAAACAGAAACTTACAACATTAACAACTGATGTGACATTCCACAATGCATAGACCCGAGCAAGTCCTGCTGATCTTCGAGGCCCGTGACTGAATAAAGCATTTATACCAGCAGGCAATGGAGATAACAAAGCAAGAGGAAGAATAAGAAGGACCACAAGAAAAGCCCCCAACGATATTGAGTAGAATTGCAGCAACATTAAAAGCATTAAGCTAAAATCTGCTAAGAGCAAAATTGATATGATGAGACCAACAAGGTCCTGCAATAAAACAAGATGGAAAGATGTTAGTATTGTAACAGACAGCTGACGTCCTGCGTCAAGCTATACCCTAAGCATGAAGATTTAGAAAACATGCAAAAAGAAGGGTTACGTTAACAGTTCCAAACAAATAAAGTTGTGAAATCCAACATCCTAAGAATGAGAGTTACCTGATGGCCAACTGGTCGTGTATTACGCAAAACAAATGATAAAGGAAATAAGACATCCTTCTGATTCTTCAGACAACGCAAATTAAATGAATTGATTATTGCTCCATTTATCCTTCTATCCATTGAGCTAAGATGGTTGTATTGTGAATTCCCTAGAGATGGAACATACTGATGGTAGCTACAAACATCATTTGTCCTGCAAAACAATGGTGGAAAGTTACAAGTAAATTTGATGAATTTCTCTGCTTCAACAAATTACACATCTTAGACTGAATCTGTCAGAACTTAGAATAAAGTCTCAAAAAGATTTGAAAATATTCCATGGAATACCTCAATTGTTCAATGCTTATCGTGCTTGAAAATTCTGATACAAGCATGTTATGGGCCACTTCAACTGAATTCACCACAATACCTAGCTGGTAGTAACCAGAAGCTGTGGGGTGAAACCAGGCAAGGTCAACCTTCACACCTTGCGAACTGACCCCATAATTTGCATGGGTGCCAAGCCAAGTTATGACAGGCATTAATGTACTATGGAGACGACCTTGTCGTACTGTACGCAGTTGAGCATTCAAACCAGCAACAAGTCGATACCATATGGTTGCAGGCACAGCCTAAAACAATGACAAAAATCAAGAACAGCCCAAAGTACAATATTAATATGACAAGTTGCATGGAACATTGACCATGAGAAACCATTACCAAAAAAATTCAGCTCTAGGTCTATAAATAAATACAGACCTGCCCCATAAGGCTGGTCAGAAGGTTATCACTGTGAAGAGTGTAAGGAGACATATAGCTTCCAGCCCCTCCAAAGATGATACACATGGGGAATCTTTGTTGCAGGCGTGGAGGCAGATCAGGTCGCTTCTCGTCTCCACCCAAGAAAAAGTCAACATATGCAACCATCAAATCAGGGGTAGCAGCCACCTGCAATTGAATCAACATTTGACATTCAAATAAAAATTATACATATGAATTAACAAGATTTTGATGTCACAATCTGAAGAACACCTATTTAGAAGGTTTCTGCTAGCACCAAAGTATTAAGTATTACAAAACAGTATAAACTAATTAACTTACTAATCAAAAGATGCTATCCAATTATTAATCGACTAATTAGAAAATGCACATTACCTCTAATGTCATCTATTTAAAAGTTGCACATACATAATAACCCAAGGGGTTAGTTCAAAAGTCAAATGCTTGTGCCAATGCTGTTGGGGATTTGGCTAGTTACGTGCTAGCAGGTGCCCAGTTCAAATCCCCTGGGTTAGGCGCAATAGTCTAAGTCAACGGGCTTACTAGGGATGCCATCCACAAATGTGGGGAAGCATCCCTTGGAGTTCCCTACAAGGTTTTGCTTGGAAAAATAATTTGCACATACACATATCTAAAAAATACTTGCAGAAAGAGAAGATATATTGTATATATTATTGGGATGTTAATCCTCAATAGACCATGATTCATAAATAATGTCTCATGAGAGAGATGCAACTTAAACAACCACCACAATGTAATCATAAGATATTAAAAAGCCCAGTGACATCTCCTAACTCAAAGATACCTAGTATGATACATAATATGACCATTATCAAAACATAAACTCTATCACCCTCTCTTAATTGTGATATGGAAAACTACATGTTTATCTCTAAATTTACAAACCTATCTAGACTGAGGGGCATAGTGAATATGTTTGTAGTTTATTCTTAGGTTGCAGCATATTGCAGCTTTATGTTTCCATTCCCACAAGCTGCCGAACATAGTGACAGTGTACTGGATGAACTTTGAAGCACCAGACTTCCCAAAGATTGGATGATCTACCACGTCACTGGGTCAGTGATTCAAGGAGAGGAAAGAAAGGAAGCATCATTGGCCACCCATTCCTGTATAGCAAATGACAAATTTCTGACCCTAGTCTCAGAAATTGAGAAATCACTAGAGCCTCGCAACCACAGTTGAAACCCAATTGTCATTGAGACTGAACCTACTAGCACTGGATCCCCAACCCCCAACGATTATGATGATCACAACGGTTTCAAACACAAATACAAAGGACTGTTTTCATTTTTTCTTCTTTCTTGAGGTCAAATACAAAGGACTGGATACATTTTTCACACACAAAGACACACACACACATATATATATATATATATATATATATAATTTAAACATTCATAATCTATTCTTTTTCTTATTAATTTTTTTAAAGATGTAAATTTTATAATTAGTCACTTGTTAATTGAGAGTAAAAATAATATTGAGTTAGATGTAAACCAACCTGGGCGAGGAAGGAGAGAGAATATCGACTCGAGATTGCTTGCCATAGATCAATTCACACTTTATTGGTGTATTTCCCTTATTTCTAGAAGTGAGGTTGCAGTCACTTCAAATGCACAATGCCACAATGTAGCTTGTACGCCCAAGTTGTCGACGTTGTGATTCGTGACTCGTGACGGAACTCCAGAATCGTGGGTTGTGTTGGGTTGAGTGTTCAGGGTCATGGATTTTTTGGGTTGAGGGTCAAGGGTCGACTCAGGTCGAGTGCCATGGAATGACGAGTAATACAGCACCTACAAGCCGCGAGGGTTCCAGCTACCAAATGCGTCTGTCGACTGTCGGAGAGTGGAGACTCGGAGGGAGGAGGAACTGTGGAAACAAATAAAACAGAAAAAAAACCCTTAAAACCATGAAATCGACCTTGAACTAAGTTTTATTCCGCATTTAAATCCGCCAAGTTTGATTGCTATTAGGTTCGACGAACCATAAGATTGAATTAGCTCGTCTTTGGGGTTGGAGATGAGGTTTGGCCTTTATGTTCGCTGAACCTAATGGTTTAAGTTTGTCGAACCCAATGACATAGCCTCCAAGTACATCATCATATCACATGACAACTACTTGCCCAAGCAGGAGATCTCACCAACCTATGTCAAGCATGACATCACATCAAGCTCCAAGTTCTCCAAGCAAAGCACCTTAACATGTGCTAGGTGTTGGTGATTGTAGCTATGTGAGGTATCCTCTCACAAGTCGACCTAGAAAAAGATAATAAATAAAAGCAATATTATTATGTTGAAGACAAGTTAGCCCAGTCAAGATAAGACAAGTCAACCTCATTAGAAGAAAAGGTCAATCAAAGAAGAGTATAAATAGAGGTGACGCCTCCCACATTTGGACATCAAGGAAATTCGCTCCAGTCAGCTAGTGAAGTGCGCAAGAGAGAGAGAACACTATTTTTGGGTAGTAGAAGACTGTTTTCTGGTTTGTTATTTTAAAGAGTTTCTTCTTTGGCTCTATGGTTTGTTTATAGCTTGTCTATGTCACTACTCTTATATTTAGATGTATAATGTTTCTTGAACTGATATCTCTAAATAAGAAGGTTGATAGGTTTTCTCCCTTGTAGTTTCCTAGGATAAATCTTTGTGTTTCTATCAAGGTTACAAAAACCGAACCGGTGGACGAACCGGTCGACCCTCAGAACCGGAACCGGTCAAAAACAGGGTAAAAAACTAGATCATAAAACCGATCCACCAAAAATACATAAAATATTCACAATTTAATTTTTTTTTTAAATATTCATGTGCATCCATGTGAGTTCAAACCATTATACACAAAATATGCAAAGTTTCTCATGTATATAGCATATAAGAGTTCATAGAACAAAAATAGCACTTAACATTGAGTGCAATGACAATCCATGTCTGCATCAAAATACATCAACAAAAAGGCTCTAAATGGCCTATACAAAAGACTAGAGTCAAAGACTAAACAATCTAATCATCAAAATCGTCTAAATCCTCAGGATCAGACTCATCAAAGGCCTCAGACTCAGACTCTGAGCCATCATCTACATCCTGATCCTCAATATGGGGTGCCTGAGCTTGGGCCACCTGACTTGACTCCCCTAGTCCAAAAGGAACATCTCCAACATCAACTCCCACATCCTGCTGTTGTGGAAGTGGGTCCAAATCCAGCCATAAGAGGTCTTCATTGTAAAATGTTGCTGGCTGAGTCTCTACAACCCAATCTGATGATGCATCACCATCATCTAAGAAAATGGAACACAATTCAGGGGTCTTGTTCTGCAATTGGTTGTGCTTCAACCTAAGGTTGTACTGAACAAATACCATATCATTCAACCGTTTTTGCTCTAAACGGTTGCGCTTCTTGATGTGTATACGCTCAAAAACACTCCAATTGCGTTCACAACCAGAAGCACTACATGCTTGGCTCAATATTCGAACTGCAAACTTTTGCAAATCATCGCACTGGCTTCCAAATTGTTGCCACCAATATGCTGCATGTAAGGACAAATAAAAATTAGCAAATAAATTTAAGCACAAACTCGAAAAAAAATCCAATGAATTAAAATTTACTTCGTAATTAATTACCCGGAGAATCTTTTGATCTACCTAGTACGGCTGTAGCCAGACCGAAGATACCAAGACTCTCATTGAAATGCAAGAGCTTGTTGTGTATTTTATCTTATTTATTGGGATCAGAGACCATGTGTTTCAATGCATTTATATAATCCTTCTTTTACCTCCCCATCTGCTTCAAAATCTTTTGTGTAATGGTACTTTCAGAATATTCAAGACCAAAAAGATGATCACCTTAAAAAAAGGATAAACTTTTGCAATTAAAATTTAGTAATATAACTTAAAAACTTTGAAATTAGTTACCTTGGATTCAAGTAATAGCCTGCAGCATGTAAAGGCCAATGAAGTTGTCTGTTCCATCGTTCATCAATGATTTTCCACATAGGAAGATATTTTTATCTTTTGCCCTCATATACTTCCTTTATTGCCTCCTTGGCTTAATCCATAGCCTCATAAATAAACCCCATTGTTGCTTTATCACCATCCGCCATTCTCAGGGCTTTCACAAGAGGTTGGCTAAAAAGTACGATCTCCTCTGCCTTTTTCCAAAATGCTTTCTCATAGACTTTATAAACAATGTCTTTTCCATCAGCCTTGCTCCATTGAGATGCATTCCACTCATTACAAGAGAACATCTTCCTCAAGTTGGCCTTTTGCTCAATCAAGGACTGCAATGTAAGAAAATTTGTTGCAAATCTTGTGATAGTTGGCCTGGCAAGCTCTTTTCCACCAGTACATTTTCTCATAAGGGTCAAAACCTATGAGTGGTTGTAAATGTATCTTGTGATAGATTTTTCTTGTTCCACACTTTTTCACCCACTCAATTTTCCCAATATCCTCAAGCATGAGGTCCAAACAATGGGCTGCACATGGAGTCCACCAAATGGTAGGATGTTTGTCCTCTAACAACTTTCCAGCTGCAACATAGTTGGAGGCATTGTCTGTGATAACCTGCACTAGATTTTCAACCCCCACCTCCTCAACTACGTCATCCAAAAGATGAAATAGTAAATGTGCATCCTTCACTTGATTAGATGCATGCACTGATCTAAGGAACATAGTCCCTTTTGGGAAAGCAACTAGGAAGTTAAGAATGGTGCGACCTCTTGCATCAGTCCATCCATTAGACATGATTGTGCACCCTGTTTTAGTCCATGAGTTTTTGAACTCTATGAGGTATTCTTGTACCCTTTCCACTTCATTATTCAAAAGTGGCCCCCTAATATCCTCATAGCCAGGGCCCTTGAAAGCCTGTACAACATGAAGCTATAGCATCCAACATAGGTTGATAATATATCGACCTTGAAGCATTGAAAGGTATGTCTGCATCATACCACCATTGAGCAATGCATTCCCAAGCAGCCTCCTTTTCCACCTTCCATTTGGCATCGATGGTGGGTTGAGCACCAGGGGTAGTGCGGGGTTGAAAGAAAGACTCAAGGCTACCACGGGGTTTTTTAAATTGGGATGTACTACTACCAACACCACCAACTCCAACATTTGCTTCTCTAGGAATGGTATATGGATCTTGGGTAGGATTGGGAAAACTAGAGGATTCTTCAAAACTAGGGTTTTCTTTCAAGAAAATCAAAGCTACAACTTCTCCCTATCTCTCTTTGCACCCTCTTGTTTTTGGATTTTTCAGCTTGGTAAGATTCAAGAAGACCAAGCATCTTAGCTCTCAAGTCATCAAGGACTTTGAGGCATGGTCTTACATTCCCCCTTGTACTAGCTAAGTGTTGTTTCAACCTATTTATACCTCCCGCTCCCCAACCTCCTTCTGACAATAATTACACACAATTTTTCCCTCAACTAACTGACAATGTACCCATGCAACATATTTTCTATCTTTTGGAGCCATGGCAAGCAATATAAATCTGCAAATTAAAACCCCTATGTTGCAGGGGTACCCATCCCCAAGGGTTGGGTTCACGTCCCCGTTCCGGGTTTCGTCCCCAAGTCCCGGAAACCGAGCTGAGTACTTCATAGACGTCCGCTAAAGTCCCCACCGAAGTCCCCAAGTATTGGGTACCTTTGGCCCAAAAACATGAAACTTTGCTCATTTGGGGACTTTTGATTTTGGGGACTTCGGGGAAACTCTAGTATGTGAAAATTAAAAAATATATATACTTTTTATAAAAAAATTACCTTGACGAAGAGGGACGAGGTAGGTGTGGGTCCCCTTAACCCCTTAAGACCCCGCAGGCCTCTCCACTTCTCCCAACGCAGAGTTGAATCTTGACTTTTGTTGGAGCCCGCGAGAGGAGAGCTTGCTGCACAAATGAGAGGATACATGCAAAGGAGAGGCAAGACAAGCTTAGGTTGTCTTAGACTTAAAAGGTGTGTGCTTTTAAGTTAATGACATGGCACTATCTAGCTTGGAGGGGCTGTTATCTATTCTTAGATTGTTTCTTCTAGAAGGTTGGCTTATTCTTTTTACTCTGGATCTTGCCATTGGATTTTTCTTGTCATAGTTTGTGTTTAATGTTGATCCTTTGTGCAAGTTGTTCCCATGTTGTTGCACAAACCGTATTCTTTGTCATTCATGAATGATATAAAACCTACTTTGTTGATGTTTGTGCAGACGTTTCTATGCATGTGCATATTTCTAATTTTGAAAAACCAAAAGCTCCATCAACTATTGTCATGTTTATACTTAAGGTTCACATATAGTTCCCACTTTATATCAATGATTTATGATTTTTGAAGCAATGTGCATGTTAACTGTACCTCACACTTATTGAAACTGAATACTAGTGAAAAACAAATTGATTTTTTTTTATTATATATATATATATATATATATACAGTACCCCTAACGTACCCATGTCCCCTGTTTCAAAAAGTGGCATCCCC
The DNA here is from genome assembly GCA_001517045.1 of Pseudotsuga menziesii. Classification (NCBI taxonomy): domain Eukaryota; kingdom Viridiplantae; phylum Streptophyta; class Pinopsida; order Pinales; family Pinaceae; genus Pseudotsuga; species Pseudotsuga menziesii. The sequence continues at coordinate 394,157 of LPNX010006766.1, read as the reverse complement.
GTCCCTGTCCTCGTCCCAGTCCCCATCCTCATATGCAAGTTTCCTGGCAACTTAGGAAAAGAACGCTATCAAAGTCTAAAGAGACTATTCAATACAAAATTAAATGAATACAGTGCACATTTTAGTATTTACATACCTTGAAGAGCGCCTCCAAATATGTTCCAATATGCTCCAAATTTGCTGCAAATGTCTCCAAAGAGATTTGTTGTCACATATATAGTAGTCGGGCCACCATATTCTATTTTTCATATTTCAGTACACTTTTCAGCCAGTTCCCCTACATATGAGATGCTGAGATGAGCATCTATGATGGATCATTGTTTGATCGATGGACTATAGCACTCTCCCATGCCATGACTGGGTCTCAGGACACTCAAATTTGAGGACTGATGTAGTCATTTAGCCATTTGCAGAGCAGTTAGTAGTGCCCGGAGTTGTATTAGTGTTCTCTCATTGGACAGATGTTGGTTCAGATGGATTATTTGCATGTTAATGACTCAGTTTATATTATCGTGTGTTATGGTTATTATTGCTCTTATACTCATTCTTGTGACATGCATTAGCATCTAGTGTCATGATTTGGCGGTCATATAAATATGTGGACTTGGATGTATTGATATTATGTATGTATGTCCTTACTCAGACCTACAAGTTCTTGATCCATACTCATTGGTTTTACCCTCCTTAGGGAGAATAGAGGTAGTCATTCCCACCATACTTTGGCTTGCTAGTGTTGGTTTCATTATTCACTGTCTCCACCCATCCATTACCTTCCAGTTATGTTTCCAACCTGACGTACTACTTGACTTGTGGCATGGAGGACCTTTCCCCACTAGAGCCTCTTTATGGGACAAGCTTCCCTGTTTATTTGTGTCTCGGCTCTGTGTTGGCTAAACCTGACACAAGTAGCGCTACCACCAATACAATGTATTTGGAAATGAAATGAATATCTTATGAAAAAGCCCATCCATGAAAAGTAGTGTTTTTAAACATACATGAATGCAAGGCAAGCCTAATGAAATTGGCTATGAAGTATAATGAAATGAATATCTTAAAACATTCATGAAAAGTAGTGTTTTTAAACATACATGAATGCATGAAGCCTAAAAAAATAAAATCCCATGTAATAAATGCATGGACCAAGGCTATGGAAAATCAAAGGCCCCAAAAAGCAATGGTTCCTACTTGTATTGATTTGGATTGTGAGCATTTGTCAAGGTGAATAAGCACCTCTGAACGTAACTTATCCATTTGTGAGACACTCCCATCCCCTGCGTTGTTGCTTGTTCAGCATATGCTGAGTGAGTATCCCCTTTCCATATCCAAAGTGTCACAGTGTTGAGTTGGTGGTCACCCTTGGCCTAGCCTTTTGAACTTTAGCCTTCACCCTTCACTAGCAAATTGATTACAACTATGAAGTGAGTATGGTCTTGAAAGTCTAGTCTGAGTAATAATTAATAAATGAAACCCTATATATTTGTTTGATAGACCACCAGTGAAGTGATCGCTACTTGTTATAATTGTTACTTTGAATGATTTGTAGAGCATGTTTTAGCCTTTGAACACTTGCAGCGAATGGATGTTAGCCTGGGTTATATTATTGATTATGTGGTCATTTACAAATTATTATTTTGTCTATCTGGGTATATTGGATATTATAGATGATCATGCAGAGACATATAGGGTGTATGAGTATGCACCTTAGATGGATTTGGACTCCCTGAGTTCAATGAGACAACTTTCTTTTAGTTACAGGCAGTTGCAAAGATGATTTGGCTCAGTGTACCATTCTGGTGTAGTTTTGCCATGTTGGATGGCCTGTCTGAGCAGAGAGATGATTTGTTTGGATCTCCTAGGGCGATGTATGAGGAGGAGGTGATCCAGCCACTTGTTTTTACCATATTAACCCCTCCCAAAGATCCTGGTGGGCTTAGTTGGATAACGCAGGCACCCTAGGAGGCAGTTTTGGGCATATCACGTTTCTCGAGGCAGAATTTAAAAAAAAAATGGCTACTGAAGAATTCGATTTAGGCTACTGAGGCAAGGAAATGGCATGGGATGAATTTTGATGATGAGAATGATGTCTTCCACTCCTCCAGCAGTTTCAGCACTTGGATGGACCCACATCCATCTTTCCGGCATGATTTATTATTTTCTGGAGCTTTTGGAGGCTCACGATTTCCTCAGAAAGGCACTATTTTGGCATTTAAAAAATTATATTATTTTATTGTGCCATGGGGACACACTAGGAGAGTTAGTTAACACTCCCTGGACCCACCATGAGCTTTATTTATTTTTTATTGAGTGGGATCCCCTCTCCTGGGGTGATGTGGTCCATTTTTATATTATATTATTGTATTGATTCATGTACTCTATGTTGAGCTCATCTCAACCGTTGATTAAAACATTTTAATCTTTTAATCTTAGCCACCCATTTGAAAAGTGGTTAGGATTTTGGTTCTCTCATTCCTATTTAAAGGAGAGAGCTTCTCATTTGTAAGGGGCCTTTGGCTCTTGGATCTAGATAATAGAAAACTATTTTTGTGGAAATTCATGGATCTCCTTTGCATCTGGTGTTCTTAGATGCTAATTGGAAAATTTATTGCTTCCTAGCATTTGGGTATTTGTTGTGAGATCTATACTTTTTTGGAAACATTGTCTTGTCTACATGAGGGCAACTTCAACTTGGGCGTTTTTGCAGGGGTTCATCAACTCGCTTGGCTTGGCTTCGCTTGTATCAGGGGATTTTCATTAGTATTATTGCGATCTATGATTTCATCTTGCTATTTTTCTATAGCATTTGTTCTTTTCTCATGACACATCAAATCTGATATGGTTGACGTCTAAGTCACCTGGTTCGAATTCGTGTTCGAGTTCGTTGACCTTGAAATTCGACAATAAAAATTTTAGTGATAAAATTCGGCATTAAATTCAAGGCTATATATATATATATAATAAAATTTAATATACCCATTAATTACATGATAAAATGAACTATAATATATACTTATACAAACTATACCATATACAAAAAAAAGTTAAAACAAAAAAATTTAATATCATAAAATGAAACTATAGTCTATACCTATACCAACTATACGATATATAAACATTTTTAATAAAATTTAATATGGATAAAAATGAAATGATGCCCATATTGTTAAATATCACAAAATACTTCACCCTTATGTGACCCAACGCACTTGGATACCAACTATACGATATATGAACAGTTTTAATAAAATTTAATATGGATAAAAATGAAATTATGACCCATATTGTTAAATATCACAATATACTTCAGCCGTATGCTACCTAACGCACTTGGTTCGAATACCGACAGTGGACAGCGAGGGCAAGGCTCAAGCAACAGACTATAGTCAAGGCGGCATCCTGTGATGGCAATGGCCAGCAATGGTGATGGGTTCAACCTCAAAATTCGAGGCTTAAGTCAGTCAACCAAACGCAAGCGGCTACAATTAGTTACGATTTGAGCAAATTTACATAGAATTCAAAAGCATATTAACGATTCCAAATAATTCAAATTTTCATGGCGAACTTTAACGATTAAATTTGGCATGCCCTAATATTCGCCGAATTTCGATTTTTATCCTTAAAAAACGTCGAATCTGGTGACTCTGGTTGGCGTTTGTTGTGCAGGAGAAAGGGCACATTGCCTTCCTTGGGCAAATCTTTTCACATAGAGGCTTCCTTCAAATCTTCTCAAATTGATCGAGACGGCATAGATCATCATCATCAAGGCATCTACAAGGTTTTCCAGGTAAGATCTACATGTTAGTTCTTGTTTTCTAGATCTCAATCCATTGGCATCTTCATTTTCATGTTAAAACCCTAAATATTAAAAATAAAAAAATATTATGGATCAAACCGCTTGATCTCGGGGCAAACCATTTCTGGGTTTTGTAGATCGAGTCAAACCCTAAGTGGGTCTTCAAAAACATTTTGCTAAAGTGACTCCATTTGGCCCAAATCCCAAGGCACTGTTCTCTAAGCCCTAGCGCTACCCCTCATGTTGCCTCCTCCTCTTGCGATTTGATCTTTTCCTTGTGGCTCGGGTGCTTTGACACTCTCATACCTTCTTTCGAGTTCACCCCGTGGTACTAGATAGCCCCAATCCTGTTCTTCCCCTCCCTGCATTGATCACGTCTCCCAAGGCAGAGAATATCTTCATCTTTTGCTAGTACCTAGATCCCGGATCTAGTAACAGACTTATAGGTCACTTCTGTTTCAAACTTGGATCAAATTTCACATCTCATAAACCCCTAATCCAAGCCCTGGTTTGCCTTGTGACGTCATCCATAGATATAGGGTTTATTCCACCTTACACCTTATGTACTTCAACTCCCTTTGATTTGATCTGGTGTTTAAGTCTGATCTCTCCTGTCGGGAGTAGATCTAGGTCTCCCCCATTGTTGTCTTGGGCTAAGATAACATCAAGTGAAAATTGCCTCGATTGGTGTGACAACCATCCATTTGGGAGTCGAGGCTATCTTGGTTCCACCTCTTTAGTTGCCCATCCCTCAACCATCCATCCTGGATTCACCTCATAGAGGTAACTACAAGTTTGGTGATAACAAGATTTAGCCCACAAATTCTCCAAAATACTCCTTCAATCTCTCTTTTAATCAACCTAGTAACCAGCGCTAAGACCCTTGATAGTCAACACAATCAAACTTCAAGGATTCGAAGACACTCAAGCACATACTCGAAAACACTCAAATGAATAGTGTGAGTGAAAGAGAGGGGTGGGGGTCTTTTTATAGGTTCATGAGGTGTCTTTAGGGTGTCCAGATACACACCCCCACCCAACATTCTAAAAATTAAAAAAATTAAAAATTAAAAATTGGTTTTCTGAGCCTCTGTACGGATCGACCGGTTTTTTGAGAAAACCGGATTTGGACCGGTTCGATACTGAACCGGGCGGTTCTTGGACCAACCAAGCCGGTTCGGTATCGAACTGATCGAAAACGGTTCAAGGGTCCGGTTCGGACTGGAACCCCACCGGAACCGGGTTGACCAGTCGGTTTTGTCGGTTACAGTCCGGTTCTTGTAACATTGGTTTCCATGCATGGTTATCTTTCAGTGATCCTATTTTGTTTCAACTGCAAATGAATAAAGTTATACTGCTATATCTTATTAAAATGTAGCATGGTATCAGAGTAGTGTTGAATAAATGCCATTGTCGAAAACTAAGGCATCCATGTTTGGACCCTTCTCTCCATAGATCAACTTGAAAAGAGCACTTGTGAAACTCACCCTAGGAGGAAGCACCTTTTTCTGTGGAGGCAAAATTCTAGTTTGGTGAACTTTCAATTTTTTACCTAATTTTGTCGAGGTCAAGAACTAGGGCTTCCTACTTTAAGCCCTTCTGACCACAAATTGGACTCTATCTTAGCATTCTCCAACTCACACTAAGAGGACACATCTATCTGTGGATGGAAATTTCAAATCCAAGAATTTTTCAATTTTGACCTATTCTCTGTCGAAGCGAAAAACTAGGGCTTTAGTCTTGAGTTGTTCTATCCACATATTTGACTGGAAAATAATGATTGGGAATCCCTTAAGGAGGGCGCATCCTTCCTTGGGATCAAATTTATCATTTGCCAAGTTTCAAATTTTGACCCTATCTTTCTAGGATTTCTAGGTCAAGTTTTTAGTTTTTAGCTTACAGTCAAAATGAACTTTGTCAAAGTGGAAGATAGTCTTGATGGGGATCCCAACTTCAATTCATGGAAGTCCAAGGTACTCATTATCCTAGAGGAGAATTATCTTCTGAAGTTCGTAAATGAAAAGATACAAGAGCCAAAAGAGGAAGAAGAGAAGTCTAAATGGAAGAAGAGTGACGCTAGGGCGAGGATTCTGATAGATGCGGTTAAAGATCACTCGATACCTCAGATCTCTCAGAAAAAGAAGGTCAAGAAGATGTTTGATGTCTTGAAGAAGTTGTTTGAGAATAGAAACATCAACTGAGCACTTTCCTTAAGATAACGACTCTCCACTATCAGGATGACAAGAGCAGACTCGGTTGCATCCTACCTTATGAATATTTCTGAACTAAGAGATCAGTTGAGCACCATTGAGGAAATAGTTGAAGACAGAGAACTTGTTATAATGTCTCTCAATGGTCTTCCCCATTCTTGGGAACCATTCATTCAGAGCATTAGTGGGCGATCCAAATTGCCCAAGTTTGATCAATTATGGGCAGATTGTATACAAAAAGAAACTAGACTTTCAGCTAGAAGCAAGTTGCATGGCTCTCAACATGAAGAAAGCAAATCCCTTACAACACATGCCAAGAAAGGAAAAGGTAAGGGAGGGAGGAATCAAAGCAAAAAAGATAAAGGTGAAAGATTAGATCCAATTCCAAAACTGAAGAAGAAAAAGGATCTTTCACAAATTCAATGCTTCAGTTGTTAGAAGTACAGTCACTATGCCAAACACTAGACAGTGTCACAAAGCAAAGAATAGAAAGCACTATGCCTCAACTGTTGATGAAGATACTCCACAAAAGAGGTCAACAAATAATGATCCTGAGGAAAGCATAGAAGATCATCGAAAGGAGTACTTCTTCTCGTACACTCTATGTGTGCACCAATGATTGCATTATCTAGATGATGTGATTGTCATTGGTGATGTATTAAGATTCAAGTTGTTGTTTCTCCAATGGGCTTCCAACAAGAAAGAAGATGAAGATCAGAGGAGTCCCTTGATTTCTGCAAGGAGGCAGAGATCAAGAGGAGCCAACAAAACAATAAAAGATAAGTATTTATATTTGGATTATCATTTGTCATTATTTTCTCTTGTAGATCAAAATTGAATGTTTTGAACATATTTTAATAACAGTTGTATGCAGATCTGTATTCCTAGAATCAAGAAGTGTGCTATAGTGTAGCATGATGAGCATAAGATATAGTTTTCTTTCATGTATTGTTGAGCAGTAGGCTCATGTAGTGCATATTACGTATATGATTGAGTAAATAGCCTATAATGCTACACAGGATCCCATGAGCCCTTGATGGAGTTGGTCTAGGATGAAACCTCTTTGCTAACATGCTGAGACTCGAGAGCAGTGAACGCTCTTGATAGTGTGTTCTGGTGGAGATGGAAGGCATCCAGATAGTCACCATGTGAGTTTGGGATATGGATGGATGTTATGTTGAAACATTGGCTAAGATGCTTACATAACCGTTTGAAACTATTGTCATTGCATTGAAATGTCAATATAATTTGATTGAATTTCATGATTATGCAATGTTGCTAACTATTTCACTGAATGTTATGACTAAAAGAGAAAGACGACCAGACTTATTCTATAGGACAAGTGATGGATATGTAGATTCTGTTGATGTTTAGTGTTCGAGAGAGAACAGGATGCTCTGAAGAAGGAAGCTTCTAGGATCGTGGCTCTTTGCTCAGGCTCCAGATTAGGTAGCGGGATGGCTTCTGTGACAGAGGAAGCAACTAAAATGGAAGTGATGATTGTTCAATAGTGACAACAAACAGACGTGGACCTAGTACGTCCAGTCATATGTGGACACATGACCCATAGGTCCATAGGATGTCATATGGAGATTGACGGTTAGGAGCAAGAGGCTCCAACGAATGCCGGTCTCTCTACTACAAATGTTCATTTTTTTGATGACCATGAGGAAAAGTTGGTTTCCAGTTGGAGTCATGACAAACTCTATAAGTGGATTAGAGCATGTTAGTCCTGGAGGACGAGAACTACTCGATTGATTTTTGAGGAGGTACACATATATTCAGTTAGAGTTATGCCTCAAGATTTGGCATGTATTATTGATGATGATTCGTAATCATGATGTTGTATACTAGTGATCTATTCCTCACTAAGACAGAGAGACTTATGGTTAGATACAAAGGGAGTTAGCCTCTAAGCTTGAGATGAAGGTCTTGGCCTGTTGTCTCACCTGATGTATCATTTATTGGTATTGGAGGTTTGGCTGCAACCTAATGAGATCTTCCTCGGTTAAGGGAAGAACACAGTTGAAACCCTAAGCAAATCTAACATGATGAACTATGGGTCCATGGCTACACCGATGGTGACAAATCTAAAGAAGCTAAGGGATGTTGTCTTTGTAAATTTTTCACATTCCCCAACCCGGTTTCAAACCACCATTTTCAACATTGTTTAATGCCCAACCCAATTTACTTTCAGCTGCAAATTAAGTCATTTACTTGTAAACAAATATGACTTAAACACATGAAGAATTTTTACAGCTTCTAATGACCAATAATAAAAACACAGTCACACATAAAAATCAAACTCAAAATTTTTTAGTCAAATGACCCAGGAAAAACCCCAACCTCCAGGGAAAACCTGTTCTTGAGAGAGAATTTTATTTCTTTATAAAATTAAAGTACAGCAAAAAAACGGAGATAAACTTATCTTCGCCATAGTGCTCACCAAGTTGAGTAAATACTAAATTCAGAAATTTCAAAGTCCAATTTTCTGCTAACCAGCTGCCTCGAAGAACGTGCCAAAATGACTATATAGTCTGTCTCGATTTTCAAGCCCACTATTGTACCAACCAAAGTTACATATATCGTGTCGGCGAATATATCACCGGGGGTCTGGAATGAAACTTATCGGCAGCAAAGGCGAAAATATCGGAAAATATCGACAAATGTCGTTTTGCATTAAAAAATACAAAATAAACATTTTTTTTCAATTTTTTTAACATCTAAAGCAACAACAACATCAAATAAACACATTTCCACATAAATATTAAAATACAACTAATATACAAGATGCATAAGATGTCAAATGGTGGATCATGATCACATATCAACTATAAAGTTATAAACTAAAAATATTGAAATATGTTCTTGATGGAATGATAGAAAATCACATCAAATGAACAAAATAAATGTCTCTCAAGAAATTAATCATCATGACTCATGAGGCATCTAGATACTACATGATACAATGATAAATAGTAGAAATCATCGATCCCCTCTACCCCTTTTATAGGCAAGGGGCACCACTCTTCCTCTGGAAGCAGTAGGGGGTCCTGTAGGTGCTTTGGATGAGTTAGGCATCAAATTGGAAGATCCAACTACTTAAGCTATGGTGAAGGTCCAACTACTCTACAATTTTGATGAAACTTACCATGTTTAATGAGTGAAGGGTACATTTTTATTAAGGTCATGATAAAAGATTTCAATAGTCAATGCCACCAACATCAAGGTACAGGGATGGGTTGATGTGCTTGATTAAATGCCAATCCCATACCCTCATACTTAATAAAATCCAGTGGAATTGTTGAAATCTTGAAATCCTGAAAACTATTAAGTCTCTTGAATTCTAAAAGGGATCTAAAATTCTACTTTTTGCATATGAAGTCCGATGAGGTTGGAACCACTCTCAAACATCCCGAAACTATTAATGGCAATGTTAAAAATTTAAGTAAAATGATAGAAAATGAAAGTACAGGAGAATGTCACTTTTACTTTAAGAATTTAATATTACCATTTATTACTTTAAGAATTTAATATATTTAGTTTTAATAACAGTGCCAAAAACTTAACCCATGAATTTTTTTTTCAAATTTCTTGCAATTTTTTTAGCAGAGCGATATTTTCCAAAATCTCCCGATATATTCCCAATATATCGCGACATATTGAATATATCGTGATATATTCAAATTATTTTTTTCAAATTTCTTGCAAATTTTTTTAGCAGGGCAATATTTTCCAAAATCTCCCGATATATTCCCAATATATCGCGATATATTCAAAATATCGAAAATATCGCGATTTTTTAGTGGCGATATATCGCCAATATATGTAACTATGGTACCAACAGACAGTACGGACCTCAATTTCTGTGCCCACCTGTTGTATCGTACGAACCTAGATTTTTGTGCCCATCTAATGTACCATACAAACTGTACGAACGTCAATTTCTGTTCCCATCTAATGTACCGTACAGATTGTACGAATGTCGATTTCCGTGCCACCTACTGTACCGTACGAATTGTACGAACCTCGATTTTCATGCCCACCTTCTGTACATACTACCTCGAGTTTTGCGCCCAGAAATATGTACAAATGCCTCAAAATTCATGCCCATCCTTGCCTCGAATTTCGTGTCATTGTACAAACATCGATTAATGTTGTACGAACCTTGAAAATCGTGCCCATAAATCTGCCTCGGGATGCATGTTATACGGAAATGTATTTATGTTGTTGTATGGTCTTGGGAATCTTGCCCACTGTTGCTCTGTCTCAGTTTGCAATTTCTCCTCTTTCTTTGCTCTCCAAAACTCATGGATGAAAAAAAAAATTAGTCTCTCATGCCTTCCCTTGCCTTTTTGGTGTCTAAATGAGGAAGTTGAATGGTCATCTAATCCAAGGGACGACAATGAATAAGATGGTTGGTTGAGATAAAATGCACTTTTAATTCTCAACAAAAATTATTTTCACTCAACTCACTTGAATTTATCAAAAAGTCACTTTATTCTTTAAAGTGAAAATTAAAACTCATCTCAAGTTATTAATTAACTGCAAGGGTCACTTTATTTTCCCCTTTTAAGTGACTTGGGTAAAAATCACTAGGGGAACACTTTCCTAGGTACAAAAATCAACACTCCCTCTTATCGAGGAAAGTGTTTTGCACCACACCCAACTTGTCTCTGAAATGAATGAACTTGCCTCTTCCAAGAGACTTCGTAACGATATCTGCAACCTGCTCATCAATGAAAATGTACTGCAACTCCACAGCTCCTCTTTGAACATAATCACGAATGAAATGGTACCTGATCTCAATATGCTTTGACCTATCGTGAAATACAAGATTCTCAGAGAGTTGGATGCAACTTTGATTGTCAAAATAAATCACTGTAGGCCTCAGCTCCTGATGAAATAAATCCACCTACAACTTGCGAAGCCACAGTGCCTCACAACTAGCCTAACTGGCTGCCATGTACTCGGCCTCTGCAGAACTCAAATCAATAGAATTTTGCTTTCGACTGAACCACAACATTGCTGCCGAGCCAAAATTAAACAACATCCGGAAGTGCTCTTTTGGTCCGCTACACTGCTTGCCCAATCTAAATCCGTGAAGCCAATCAAACTAACTCCATCTGATCTCCTATAATCCAGACCATAATCCACTGTACCTACAAGGTATCTCAACACATGTTTCACGGCAACCCAATGCACTCTTCTAGTCTCCACCATGAACTGACTGAGAGTGTTCACCGCAAAACACAAATCTGTCTTAGAGTTGCCTAGATACATCAATGAACCTAAGTTGACGATATAAGGTAGGATCCACCAACTCTCCCTCGGAAGCATGAAGCTTCTTCCAGTTGGTGACCATAGGTGTAGACATCGGCTTGCAATCCTCCATTCGAAATCTCCTAAGAAAGTCTACTGCATACTTTCCCTGCCCCAGGAAACTATGACCAAGCTCCTGCCAAACCTCCAATCCCAAAAAATAATGCATCAACCCAATGTCAGTCATCTCATACTCTGAAGCAAGATCTCTCTTGCAAACTGCAATAGGTCTCTCCTCACTTATGATAAGCAAATCATCCACATATAACTGAAGAATGAGAGGATCATTTCCAACCATGATGAAGTAGAGATTCGGATCAGCCTCACTCTTTGGAGAACCCTAAGAGTCTATCCTGGAATACCAAGCTCGAGGAGCTTGCTTCAGCCCATACAAGGCTTTCTTTAGCCTACAAACATGAGAATCTCTCCCATGAATCTCAAAGCCCTGTGGCTACTCCACATAAACCTCCTCCTGTATGATTCCATTAAGAAATGCAATCATCACATCCATCTAATGGATCTTCCAACCCATTTTTACAGCAATGAAAATCAATGATCTGATAGAAGTATAACGAGCAACCAATGCAAAGGTCTCATCATAATCAACTCCCTCTACATGTGAAAACCCTTGCGCCACAAACCAAGCTTTGTATTTCTCCATACTTCCATGTGCAACATGTTTTACTTTGTAAAGCCATCGAAAAGTCAGCACCGATTTCCCCTCAAGTCTCGAAACAATCTCCCAAACATCGTTCTTCATGATGGAATGGTCCTCTTCCATCATGGTATCTCTGCAAACATGATGCTAAGAAGCCTCGTCAAACGTAGATGGCTCCGAATCACGAGGACCAGCAACCAAGGCCATACCCAACCTATCTGGCATCACTATAGTCCTCACTAGTTCCTTGGGCGCTCAAAAATCCTTAGCCTCCTTCAAGGTCTCAAGAAGCCATTTAGGCTTCCTCTTCCCTGAAGGTTGCTCCCAAACTGGTCTGTCATCATCTGAAGAACTCCCAGAAGTAGAAGGCCCAAAAACCTATGTACCAGGAGCTGGTGAACCAACTACTGGTGAAATATGTGATCCGGTACTATGTCTGGTGAACCTGTGACCTGTGAACGAAAACCTATCCCCAAAGTACCTGTTGGCTGAACCACTGAACCTGAAGATCCTGTGCCTGTAACTTGTGGCTCAGTAACCCTAGAAACATGTGAACCTATACTCTATACTGAAGGTACCTGTGAAGATGCTTGGCGTGGGAGAACCTGCTGCTCCTCCTACACCGACTCTCTAGACTTCCGGAAGGCCCGCTCCTCCTCAAATCTCACTTCTCGCCTCACAACAACCTTCCTCAGGGATGGAAGATAAATGCGGAAGGCCTTCAAAGTCTCATCATACCCCACAAAGATGCCTCTCTCTGTTGTGGGCTCAAGCTTTGTCCTCTTCTCAGAAGGGACATGTGAAAAAGTCAATCAACCAAATATGCGAAAATGACTCACCTCGGGCTTTTTTCTTGTGAAGATCTCCTCAGGAGTCTTGCTCCCCACGACACGATGGGGACTCCTGTTCTGAAGGTAAACAGCTATACTACATGCCTCGGCCCAAAGAAAGAAAGGAAGTGACAAACCATGTAACATGGCTCTTGCCGCTCCAATGATAGATCGGTTCTTCCTTTCCACCACTCCATTCTTCTCTAGACTTCCTGAAGCCCCGCTCCTCCTCAAATCTCACTTCCCGCCTCACAACAACCTTCCTCGGGGATGGAAGATAAATGCAGAAGGCCCTCAAAGTCTCATCATACCCCACAAAGATGCCTCTCTCTGCTGTGGGCTCAAGCTTTGTCCTCTTCTCAGAAGGCACATGTGAAAAAGTCAAGCAACCAAATATGAGAAAATGACTCACCTCAAGCGTTTTTCCTATGAAGATCTCCTCAAGAGTCTTGCTCCCCACGAAATGATGCCGACTCCTATTCTGACGATAAATAGTTCTACTACATCCCTCGGCCCAAAGAAAGAAAGGAAGTGACTGACCATGCATCATGGCTCTTGCTGCTCCAACAATAGATCAGTTCTTCCTTTCCACCACTCCATTCTGTTGATAAGTGTATGGTACTGTCAACTGTCTCCATATTTTGTAATGTCCCCCCATTAGAGGAAATTTCAACTCAAAATGGGCCTCCTAAGGAAAATTAATAAAATAATAGTTAAAATAATATTTATTAATTTTGGAGCAAAAAAAGAAAAAAACCACTTTTTTTGTTCGTATTTTCGACGTATCTTCCCGTGTTTTTACTCAAATTTCGATTGGGAGAGCTCGTTGGATGCGGAATTAAATTCCGCATCCAACGAGTACCCACTCAGAATACTTTTGACGGGACCCTCTACCCCAAACCAAGAAATACATGAAAAAAACGTGATGATGACCAGAGCTCATTGGATGCGGAATTAAATTCCGCATACAACGAGTACCCACTCGGAATACTTTTGATGAGAACCTCTACCCCAAAAAACAAGAAATACCTAAAAAAACGTTACTTTTGACGGCACCATCTACCCCAAAAACAAGAAATACCTGAAAAAACGTGATGATGATGTCATCATCACGCTTTTTCAGGTATTTCTTGTCATCATCATCACGTTTAGTCAGGTATTTCTTGTTTTTGGGGTAGAGGGTCCCGTCAAAAGTATTCCGAGTGGGTACTAGTTGGATGCGGAATTAAATTCCGCATCCAATGAGCTCTCCCAATCTAAATTTGAGTAAAAACACGGGGAGATATGTCGAAAATACGAACAAAAAAAGTAGTTTTTTTATGGTACTGTTGAGGCCTGGAAATTCGCAGGCAACAATAGCAAGGGATTCTCCCCAGTCAATGTTCCCAACTAGCCCGTGACTATTTGGTGTAGGGAATTTGTCCGGTTTGCGATCCGGCTACCGTAGGTCAAGTGACAAAAATAAAAGGTTTTACCGGTTGCGGCCGGTCCACCGTGTATATTTTTGTATTTTTTTTACTTAAAGTATGATATGCAAGTGCCTATCTAAGATGTAGGTTGATTGAGAATGCAAGTAGTGTTCACAATGTGATGCGCAGGTTCTTACCTCTCGTCTTAGACCCTCTTGCATCTAAATCACACACACAGCAAGAAATTAAAACTAACTACCTAACCTATCCCTAAGGAGCAAAATTATCACTTATTAATGAGTAATGTATTTTGTGCATGCATTATAAAAAAGAAATCACAGATAGCTAATACTTCTTTCAAACACATGAACATTTAAAGATATTTGAACAATCAGATAGCCAATTGTCTACGAACAACATTCATTACTCATAGTGGAAGTTTTCTTAAACAAACCAGAGATCATTAATACAAGAACATAGGTTCAAAGAGTTAGAACGATCTCACAGTTAATGGACACAAAGCTGAAAACGAAATAGTTCCTCTTCAACAAATCCATAGCATAACATTTGAACATTCCACCAAGCTTTCTCCAACAGGCAAATTGTAATTATTTATTGCAAAAAGAAATAGTTCTTCTTACAATATGTCTTCCAATCTAACTAGGAAAAAGTCCCTCTTCTTGTCTAGATTCTCTATATTTATACAAAAGAACAAAACTGTTGGGCTGCCCACGAAATGACTCTTGGGCTTCCCCAACTCTTCGCCTCCCAAACTTTCTTTCATTAAGTGTTTATAAAATTTACAATATATTACAATAAAATGAAGAAAATGCTCATGAGGGTCTCGCTTGACTATTCAAAAATTTCTTCCATGCTGAAGCCTCTGAAGCAATGCTTTCGAATTCAGAAGGTTCTAGGAAACGAATATTTATTTCGAATTTAGCAGCCTGATTTCTTATGAATTCCATTCTGACTGCGCTCAGGCGAAGTTGGTCTTCTAACAGCTGCACACTAACCGCGGAATGATCTACTTCATTCTTCAGGGTTTGCTCGTCTAAAGCTTTAATGTGCTGCATCCTTTGTTCGTCTTCCTGATATCTTCTTTGCAAAATCTCCAAAAACAGGCAGTGGTATGGAAAGGTATCCATTTTCTGTTCAGCCTCAACCTGGTAGCGATTATAACTGATCAAGAGTCTCCTGAAGAATTCTGCACAAGCCCCCTTTGTCTTCTTGACAGCTTTCTTGAATTCCTCGGCTGTGTTTATGGCAAACTCTAGTAAATCATAATCTTGCCTTAGGGCGTGTTGATCTTTCGATGGTAGATCTGCAGGGGTTTCTTCATTCGCTTCTAATCGCGCCATCCTTCCTGTCAGGACCTCTAAGATGTCCTGCGATCTATCTACAAAATATGAAAAGGTTTCCAAAATCTCTTCCAGCCGGTTGTCTACCTGCAAAACCCTGCACCTTTCTTCCTCTATGGCCACTTGCAGCTGGTGCATCTTACTTCTCTATGCCAGAACGTGCTCCTTGAAATGCCGAAGACTGACCTGCTGTTCCTTGGCCTCTTCTAGAGCTGCTGTCAACGAGGTAATCTGTTCTTTAAGTTCTGCATTCTGCCCCTCAGATTGCCTCTCATATTCCTCCAAGGTAGCCTTCTGTAGCTCCAACTCCCCTATCCTGCCTAGCCGCTGCTCCTTTTCCGTTCTTAACTCTTGATATTCCTGCTGCACTTTCTCCAGACTTTCTTGGGCGGCCTCCATAGATCTCTTCTCTATCTGGAGGAGTTGGAGCTCAGCTTTTGAAGACTTGATTTCCTATTGTATATCTTCAAACTTTCTTTTCAACCTATTATTTTCCTCTCTTTCTTTTCTTGGGGTATCTTTCAGCTGGGAAGAGGACTTCTTTGACTATTCAAGATCAATCATTATTCGATCGACATTGTCCTCAAAAACATGGATCAATGTAGCCCCCGCTCTGATAGTGAACCTGGGGTCCTTGTCTGTCCCATATACTACAATTGTATCATTTATCATTTTACCGGAGTGCCCCCCAGTCTCGACCTTTCTCTCAGTCCTCTTCACTATTCTTTTATTTTCCCTATCATAAAAGATAGTGTTGAAATCCGGTACTTCCTCCCCTTTTTTCTGCTCAAAAGGAATTAGCCTAAGGGTGGAGACCATAGCCTGTCCTCTTGTGCTAGCAGCAGCTGCCTCAGGATCTTGAATATTAGGGTTCCCCGAGTCCTGAGCCTGACTGTCTACAGGATCGGAAGCGGATTGCTCTGTCACTGTCCCTGTCAGCTTTAGCCTTTCTGCTTCCTGCCTCTTCAGCTCCTCATCCATCTTTCTTTTCTTTTCCTCCTCTTCACTTTTGAGCCAGCTTTCGGCCTCTTGTGCTAGTCTCCTAGCATCTTCATTTCTTTTCCTAGTTTTTTCCTCCTCTGCCTTTTCTTGTTCATACTGTCATTTTCCCCCTTTGGTGGTGATTTTCTTCTTAAACCTTCTTCTTAAAGCTGTTATATTTTGTGCACTGCGGAAAATGGATTCCTCTCTATCCCAGTGGCTTGTGTATTCAAAATGTACATTCGCCTCTCTGCAGTGCTCTGCCACTTTATTTCGGGAATCATTCCTGTGGAAACGCATTTCCCCAAAATGGAATTTCCCCAATTCTTCCACGAATTCGTCAGCTTTCTTCACCCTAGTAGACTTGTAGCTTGCCATCCTGAATGGCAAAGGAGGGTAAGCTGCTTTCTTGTGTTCAAACAGAAAGCTCCCTATGCCATCTAAAAAGACTTGTCTTACTGCCTCTTTGTGGACTACATAGTCAGTGGCATACTTAGGGAGTAGTGAGGGTGCTCTGGAGCATCCAAACATTCTGAAATATAATCCATCCTCTGTCAGATAGTAGTCTGCGTATTCCTCAATCACCTACAATGCTTCCTCTGACATACAGTTGCACTCCTTTAAGAAGATCAATGTATAGAGTGGCATGATGAAGTGCTCGTACACTTTCCCTATAGTGACTATGGTATTTGTGTGCCCACAGTGGCTTGTATGCTGAGTAGACTGGTGTTCTTTCCCGGTCCCAGATACACCTCAGCTTGGGGAAGGGTTAGTTGCATAGTATGCAATCAATTAGTATAGAGCTCATATAGAACTCTGATCTCTTTTGGGACACCCCTCCTAATGTTGATGCAATGCAGGCTGAGAGGCTAATGGACTTAATGTTTGCCCAGTTGAACACTGTTCCCTGTGTAGCAACATAGAAAATGATAGGCACCCATTCTAACTTGAAGCTTTTACCGTGGGCCCTCCCAAAAATCCTATTCAACATCAAGGCAATGAACCTGTAAGGGGTTCTGAGAGTGGCAGTATCATATTCCCCGGTTGGCCTAGTTCCAAAATTCCTGCGAGGCACCAGCATTCTCTTTAATGTCTCGACTAGGTCCATCTTAATTGCCTTCAGCCAGTCTTCAGTCAGGTATACTTGTGCTTCTGGTAAGTGATAGGCCAGTGCTACATACCCAGGGCTATAAGCAGCATAACCCTGTTTATCAACATTTTCCAAAATCATGGTGGTTACATCTGCCCTGGGCAAAATCCACCCAATCACCTTTGAGCATGGAAAAAGCTCAGGTCTAGTAGCAATTTTCATCAATGAAGATCTCTCTATATTGGCATATAGATGATTTATTCTTCAAAACCTATGTCAGGTACTTCTCGATGCGTTATTAATCTGTAAATTTCCCCCCATTGATATTCGGGTTCCACACCAACTACGCATTTGGTGTCCTCGTAGGTGTATTCGACTCTGGTAACGATATCGACTTCGGGTACCTCTTCTAGCATGGGAGCCTTCTTCTTCTGATGTTTAGACATCTTGGATTCTGAGGAATTTCCCTGTCATGTACAAAAATTGCTTTTAGGTTCTGTTGGGTCATTTCCAGATAACATTCAAAATGTAGGCAACTGTATAAGCATTTTACCTCATATATGCTAAACATGAGTGCAGCTATAATGCTCAAAAACCAAGTGTTCCCGCATAAAATTAATCTGTCGAAAAGGCTAAAACCAGCTCTCGACCAACATTTGCAGATTTAACTTAGAAAAGCATGGGTTTTCAAAACGACGAAAATCCTCCTCCTCTTGTCAACAAGAACACAATCTCGAAACCCCCTCTCGGCACTAGGACCTAAACGCTACACGGAAGAAAGAGGTGCCAAATCCCAAGTGAGGACACTGCACTGATAGCGCACTTAACTCATAAACCATAAGAGGAAGTTACTTGCTATAAACACACTCGCCTCATGGCCTAACTAGGTAATGCATTCTAACCTAACTGGTTCGACGTTCGGATTCGAGTTTAACACCATCAACGTTGCGACTCTGGTTCATAAAAGCAAGGGCGACGATACAATGAAACAACCTTGAAAACGCCCTCCCCGGACGGCCACACGCAGACTGGGGGAAACTGGTGCGGACAGCGTAGCGGCCGTCTGCACCGGTTTCCCCAGCAATCGAGTGCGGTCTACAAACCCTCAACAGCCGCGAGAGTCATCATCAAGCAAACTACAAAGATTCCCCACCGGGCAGCCATACTATTTAACTTGAATATATATACAGGTCGGGATGGGAAAACCTAGGAAACCACTAAGCGCAGGGAAAACAAAAAAAGAGGTTCGACCGATCAAACGGAACGGTAAAACGGGCATAAGTGCCTACCTGGCACTGTGCTGCACGACTAGTGGAAGAAAACCGGTAAACTTCCACGACGGAGCCACCTAGTAGCGAAAGTACCGACAACGAAAGCCTTGGTCTGCTCAAGCGAAAACGACAGCACGGAGAAATCGCCAAAATACAATAAAATAATAAACCCCCAAACCCAACATATATACGTCTCGGTCAACTATAATCGGCGAGAAAAATGACACCATCGAGAGGCGGAACGTCTATGGGATCGGCAATCATGTCAATATCGCCTCCGCAACGGTGGATGATAAAACAGTGAGGACACCCACAATGGTGCCGGCAACGAAACAAATCAAACTCCAATCAAAGCTCGCGAGACTAAGGCTTTGGAACAACAGATGGTTGGAGAGCCGCAACGATGAAAAACATAGTGGAACGAGTTCCGCAGACCAACAAAATCGGAGTCAAAATAAACATGAATCAAGCGAAAAATATCGACCAAGCGGAACAGATAAATCAAACTATCGAAAGCATAGTTCTTTCTAGAGCCGCAACGACGAAAGTTGAAAAAAACAAGGATCTGCGAATCAGAACGGCGGGGATCAGAAAAGGATAAAACAACTCTCGGACAAACTCGCAGAACCTTCTCTGCAACAGTGGAAGACGTATAGACAAAGGTTCCGACCAATGTTATCGGAACCGGACCGGTCATCGAACCGGCGAAGCCCAAAATGTGAACCGAACCGGAACCGACAAAAAACCGGGTAAAAAACTAGCTGACTAAAAAATACATAAAATATTCATATTTTGTAAAAAAACATATATATTCATGTGCATACAAATGAATCCAAACCATTAATACACAAATATGCAAAGTTTCTCATATATATAGCAAATATGGGTGCAAATATCCAAAATAGCACCTAGTGCAATACATCTGTGAGGTTCTGAACCAAAGTACATCAACAAAGAGGCTCTAAATGGCCCCTACAATCCAAAAATAAACCATAGTACTAATGAATACATGTCCATGTCCATGTATGTGTCCAATGTTTACATATTTTGTCAATGTTTGCTCTCATTTTGCATGTGCTCAATGTTTACATATTATGCCTCAACTCTTATGGCTAACACAATATATTAATGGGAGCCGTCATTTTGGGTATATTTTCAAAGTAATTAACGGTTTTGAATTTAAAATTTTTATTTTTATGTTTTTGGTTCATCTTTTTAACTTTTTTACTCTATATATGCCATTTCCTTGTATCCGGATCCTGACTTTTCAAAAAAATAGCGGATCTGAGTTCAAACCCTTGTAACATAAGATCATTGTTCACAAGGTCAGACCAGCAATAACAATAATTTTAAATATGTCCAAAACCTCCAAAGCGAGCACCAATGGGGAGAAAGGAAATTTTCCCATGATACAAAAATTGCATCTGGTGTTCCTTGCATAAATATTAAATGAAGAAAATACACAGAAGATGTTTCATAGGAGCATCCTTTTGGGCCTAGGGAGAAAGCTGCCAAGATTGGAAATTAATACTTCGAAGTATAACAATGACTAGCCCATTGGATGTAGTCAGATCACCTCCCATATGACTGGTGTTATTTCCCGGTCCCAGATACACCTCAGCTTGGGGAAGGGTTGTTTGCATAGTATGCAATCAATTCGAATAGAGCTCATATAGAACTCTGATCTCTTCTAGGACACCCCTCCTAATGTTGATGCAATGCAGGATGAGAGGCTGTTGAACACAATGTTTGCCTAGTTGAACACTGTCACCTTTGTAGCAAGATAGAAAATGATAGGCACCCATTCTAACTTGAAGCTTTTACCGTGGGCCCTCCCAAAAATCCTATTTAGCATCAGGGCAATGAACCTGTAAGGGGTTCTGAGAGTGGCAGTATCATATTCCCCGGTTGGCCTAGCTCTAAAATTCCTGCCAGGCACCAACATTCTCTTCAATGTCTCGACTAGGTCCATCTTAATTGCCTTCAGCCAATCTTCAGTTAGGTATACTTGTGCTTCTGGTAAGTGATAGGCCAGTGCTACATACCTAGGGCTTTAAATAGCATAACCCTGTTTATCAACTTTTTCCAAAATCATGGTGGTTACATCTGCCCTGGACAGAATCCACCCCATCACCTCTGAGCATGGAAAAAGCTCAGGTCTAGTAGCAATTTTCATCAATGAAGCTCAGGTCTAGTAGCAATTTTCATCAATGAAGATCTCTCTATATTGGCATAGATGGTTTCTTCTTCAAAACCTATGTCAGGTACTTCTCAGCGCGTTATTAATCTGTAAATTTCACCCCATTGATATTCGGGTTCCACACCAACTATGCATTTGGTGTCCTCGTAGGTGTATTCGACTCTGGTAACGATTTTGACTTCGGGTTCCTCTTCTACCACGGGAGCCTTCTTCTTCTGACGTTTAGAGATATTGGATTCTGAGGAATTTCCCTGTCATGTACAAAAATTGCTTTTAGGTTCTGTTGGGTCATTTCCAGATAACATTCAAAATGTAGGCAACTGTATCAGCATTTTACCTCATATATGCTAAACATGAGTGCAGCTATAATGCTCAAAAACCAAGTGTTCCTGCATAAAATTAATCTGCCGAAAAGGCTAAAACCAGCTCTCGACCAACATTTGCAGATTTAACTTAGTAAAGCATGGGATTTCTAAAACGACGAAAATCCTCCTCCTCTCATCAACAAGAACATAATCTCGAAACCCCCTCTCGGCGCTACGACCTAAACGCTACGCGAAAGAAAGAGGTGCCAAATCCCAAGTGAGGACACTGCACTGATAGCGCACTTAACTCATAAACCATAAGAGGAAGCTACTTGCTGTAAACACACTCGCCTCACGGCCTGACTAGTTAATGCATTTTAACCTAACTGGTTCGGGTTCGGATTCGAGTTTAACACCTTCAACGTTGCGACTCTGGTTCATAAAAGCGAGGGCGACGATACAATGAAACAACCTTGAAAACGCCCTCCCCGAACGGCCACACGCAGACTGGGGGAAACTGGTGCGAACAACATAACGACCGTCTGCACCGGTTTCCCCAACAATCGAGTGCGGTCTACAAACCATCAACAGCCGCGATAGTCATCATCAAGCAAACTACAAAAGATTCCCCACTGGGCAGCCATACTATTTAACTCGAATATATATACAGGCTGGGATGGGAAAACCTAGGAAACCACTAACTGCGGAGACAACCAAAAAAAAAGGTTCGACCAATCAAACGGAACGGTAAAACGGGCATAAGGGCCTACCTGGCACTGTGCTGCACCATTGGGGGAGGAAAACCGGTAAACTTCCATGGCGGAGCCACCAAGTAGCGAAGGTACCGACAGCAAAAGCCTTGGTCTACTCGAGCGAAAACGACAACACAAAGAAATCGCCAAAATACAATAAAATAATAAACCCCCAAACCCAACATATATATGTCTCGGTCAACTATAATCGACAGGAAAAATGACACCATCGAGAGGCGGAACGTCTATGGGATCGGCGATCATGTCAATATCACCTCCGCAACGGCGGATGATAAAACAATGAGGACACCCACAATGGTGCCAGCAGCAAAACAAATCAAACTCGCATCGGAGCTCGCGAGACTAAGGCTTCGGATCAACAGATGGTTGGAGTGTCGCAACGGTGAAAAACATAATGGAACGAGTTCCGCAGACCAGCAAAATCGGAGTCAAAATAAACATGAATCAAGCGAAAAATATCGACCAAGCGGAACAGATAAATCAAATTATCGGAAGCATAGTTCTTTCTAGAGCCGCAACGACGAAAGTTGAAAAAACCAAGGATCTGCGAATCAGAATGGCAGGGATCGGAAAAGGATAAAACAACTCTCGGAAAACCTCGCAGAACCTTCTCCGCAACAGTGGAAGACATATAGACAAAGGTTCCGACGGAATCTCAAAACAGCTACCGACAAAGAAAACGCATCGGAGGCCAATAACATTTGAATCGGAGGTGATGTCCCGTTCCTTTCCGAAACGACGGGCGCGCAGACAACTAGACTCCCGACTCAAAAGTCCAAAACACTTCCGATGGCGAGGCAAAATTAATTCAAACATTAAAACATTGCCCACAGAAAAGTACTCTTTATTCCCAAGTACAACTTTTGTTTTCTTCCTTTTTTGTTTTGGCTTTGTTTGATGAATGCTTAGAGTAGATCTTTAATTTTCATCTGGCGACTCCACTAACCTTTTTTCCAGTTTTATTTTTACAAAGAAAAGCAAAGAAATATTTTTTGTGAAAAGATTTATAAATGCTTATTTTTCTGTTTCACATGGCGACTCCATTGACGGGATAAAACCCTGTTTTCTCATAAACTTGTGAAGTTTTGTTGTGTGTAGATGAGCCCATGCAACATGTTAAAACCTTTAAAGCTCATCACTTGACAGCTCCACCTAGTCAGTACAAGGTTTTCAAATGGATACTATTTTGGATAACTTAAAGGAGAAATATGGTGCCCAGTTAACCTTAACGTTTCAACCTATCGATTTCTCAAACATCCCTGGTTTTCCTAACTATTGTGATGGTTTGGGGGATGCATATAACTGGCTTCCACCATTTCATGGAGATTATGGTGACTCGGCCATCTGGCATGTCAAATCTTTCCTTCAGTAAATTGCTGACTTCAATATTCTTTATGAAGACCATATGATGGAAATGTTTGCTAGTACTTTTTGGGGTGAGGTTGGTTATTGGTTCTATCAAGGCCTTCCTGATAAATGTATAACTTCTTTTCCAAGCTTCCTTTGTGTTTTTAGAGCAGTGGCATGATGGTAGGGGTAGTATGAATGGTTTAAAAAAGTTCCTTGAAAAGATCTGTACCTTCTACCTATCTGGGACAGAGTGTCACACGGAAGCATATGATGGACCTTTTTCCGTGATACAAAGTATTGAAGACTTGGAATCACTTCTTGAACATTTAAGTAAAGAGGAAGTCCATGATACTCCCATAAAAAAACATCCTAGAGGTTATTTAAGAAATGAAGAAATTAAGCGTCTTCTTAAAGAAAATGAGGTATCTACCAATGCACAACAGGATTCTGAGGAAGGGAAAATCCAAAATGATCATATTGAAGAGCTTCAGGAGGAGCCCATAATGGAACACAGTGTTGAAGACTCTCCTCATGTCACCATAGCTGAAGACAATGAAGATTTAGTGTATTCTCAAGTATGTTGCAATGCTGATACTTTTGCAGAAAGCCCTCTAGAGAAATCCACTGAGCAACACATACCAAGTGATCCCATTGAGTATGTCCAAAAGGTTTCCTTGATTAAAGATAATATTGAAGATCCTCTTCATGATATCATAATAGAAGCCTGTAAAGAAACTTATGATAAGATCAATATGGTGTGTGGTGACAGTAGATCTTGTTCTCCACATATTGATGAAGGTTTGGAAAGTTCATTGCCTTGTAACATTTTATCTAAAGAAGATTGTTATGAATACAAGGAGGACATGGATAGGCAGGAGCATGATGCCATGGATGAAGAGTCCCCCACATATGACATGGATGGGAGTGATGACTATTGGAATTTCATAGATAAACCAACTTGTGAAAATCTTATGGAGAATCCCATCCATGATATGTCCAACAATGGGAGTGTCTATTCAAAAATGTGTGGAAGTCCAATCTATGATACATCCATAGAGGGGAGCATGGATCTGGATGCCTGGGAAAACCTTAGTATGGAAGAGAAGCATTCATATTTTTCATGTGATCATTCAAAGTCATACCATGTAGAGCCGCACAAGGGTATCAGTAATGAGGACAATGAGAAACAGTATTGTGGAAAGTCAGATGTGATGCAGTTAGTGGAATGTCAGTCTCAGCCATCTTTTTCACATATAGAGGTTCCTTATGATTTGGAGCTACTTGGGGTTTGTGCAACGAGTTATCATTTGATAAGTCCCGATGATCAGTATGATGATTTAGTCAGCCTACCTCGTCGTTCTGATTGGTATATCAATCCTATCCAGTCATGGATAGAAGCAGCCTGCATGAGTACATACAAGTTTGGGAAGAATTTTTATGACATTGTTCATACTTATGATCTCCCATCCATCCCGCCCATTCTGAATCATCACGCAGGTTTGCATCTTCTAAATAAGGTATCCTTACTTTGGCTGGTAACCAAAGACAAGGAAAAAAAAAATTATGTTAATAAAATGCTTAGGTGGTTACATTGGATTTCCGATTACACTTAACCTCTTTTATATCATGCTTAGAGTAGGAAAATAAGCTCTTTGAAAGAGAGCATTTACTTTCTGCATTTCTATTTTATACTTAGCTATAATAAAACTTTGCTTCCTTTAGTTAGTTACATCTATTTTGTTTAAATAAATCAGCTTAATGGTTCATTTGGTTTTTCATAAAACTTGTGCTGCTAAGGTTTTTCTTGTCAAGTTGAGATGTTTTTGCAAGGTATATAAACCAGAGATTCTGGTGTTCTCGTATCCTCTCCTTGCCTTAAAGACCAGATCGAGCACACGTCCCACAGTTGGAGCCAGAATGTTACCACCTAAGTTGTACTTAGTGGTTTTTTATCAAGTGAGCCCGATGAACCGGATAGGGTTAACTTGTTCGGACTTCAAAAAGACCTTTGGAAGTACTTCTGAGAAGTGCTTGATTGTATCATATCACATGTTCATACCCCATGGGGGAATTGTAATAAATGTTCTATCATGATAGTGTCTGTAAACGACTCGGTCTCTTAGACTTCATTTGTCAATCCGATCAGCCCAGGGTGTTTTTTCCCTTGGCTATTATTGGTTGTTGAATAAACGACTGATAATTTCTGAGTTTTTCACTCCATACCTCCAAAGTTGGGGTGGTCGGCTTGGCATTTAGGCCTATTGAGGTTATTAGAGTCTATGTGTCAATGTATAAGCATGCTAGACATCATTTTTGAGTCATATGAACATGTCTAAGTCCCCCTAGGTGTTTTTCAATTTTTCAATTTTTTAGTTTTTCAGTGTTTTTTATTAAATTAAATTTTTCCAAAACTTAGGCTATTTTTTAATAGTTTAATTGAAAAATTTGATTTTGTAATAAAAGTGGGCCAAATAATCGGTTTCAGTCATGTAGGTGCTCATTTTCAAGCTAAGAGCACCATGTAAACCCATCGACCCACTATTTCCTAGTTTTGAGTGATTTTCCATCACTCAGGTCAAAAAGCCCCAAAAATCAATTATTGATTATTTTAATTAATAAATTGATGAATAATGGAGCAAATCCAAAATCATAGATCAGTGGATTCTCAGCCGATTTGATTGAAATCAGTCAGATCTGAAGCAGATTGACTGGATCTGACAAATCCTTGACTGAAGGAGGTGATCAAATCAGATCCGGCGTTGATCTTCAGCATCCTTTATGAGGAATTTCGCCCTCCCTCTCTCCTCAACACGTTTTGGCTCATCTGGATGAGTTTTGGTGGATGCTTCAGTCAACAGGTTGAGGTGTCAGTCAGATCAGCTCTCCGATTGGTAATTGCACTCAGTGAGACTCAGATCTGGCTCAGTTAGACACAGATCAGGCATTGATGGACTCTTCATCAGCATATTTGGTCTATCTCCTTTGGATTTGCGCCCCCCCTGGGCTGGATGGCCTGTGTTTTGTATATATCCTACTTGAGGCTCCCTCTTCCAAGCTAGTTAGAATTGGGATTGAGGTGCTGCTGCTATTGTAACTCTGTAATTCTTCATTTGAAATAAAGAAAAGCTTTGGAGGCAATACGGTGTGGTGCCATTGCATGTGTGGATGATTATTGCCATTGTTTTACTGAGGTAACCTGTATCTGTGGTCATTTTTTGCTAATTTCTTGTAGATCTGTGGTTAAGATTGGAATTAGCTTATTACAATCTTGATAGAAAAGGTGTTGTTCAATAAGTTTATTGACTGTCAATCTCCTTGGATGCATGTTTAGAGATCTAGATTTAGCATGTCCTATAAGCTTATATGCATGTTATCTTGAATCTCTTTGTACGTACTAATCGGATCTCACAAGTTTCTTGGCAAGTTCTTTGATTTCAGCTGAGTTGAAGGTTCATACTTTGCAGAGGATGCTGATCTAGTTTGCTTCTTCATTCTCCTCAAAACATTTCAAAGGCATAATCCCTCGACATTCCACCTGAAAGCTCTACTGCGGATCTTCAAGGAAACCAGCACTTTTCTCCTCTTCTTCCTCCCTCAAATCAACACTTTACCCGGTTACTTGGTTCAGTTCATAGCTGTGATTTCATTTGGATCTGTTTCATCAAAGTAAAATATACATAGATCTGATATTTCATAGCTCATAACCTAGATCTTGCACTTAAAAAGGTTTCATAAGCATTCTAGATCTAGCTGTAGGGAAATCGTCTTTTTTGCATGAAAATTTAAAGGAAACTTGTAGATCACATGCATTAGATTTCCTTTCGCTGTTATAAAATTCAAAATTCTGTAATATCAGTGCATTTTTGTTGGCTGCACAAACAGCAAGCCAAGATCCCAAGGAAAGCTTGCTTTCCTTGGTTCCTTTTCTGCCTGTTTAGCTAGTTTTAACTTCATTTTTTGTGAGATAAGGTAGGTTGATCCAAAGGTACTCTTAAAGTGCTTTTGGGCATTTGTTATTCTAATATGCTCGCTGTATTTTAGCAGGTCTGACAAAAGGGAAAGGAAGCTGTTGTCCGAAGTGGCCTCAGGATCCCCCCAAGGGTCTCCTTTTTCACTAAAAAATCAAGACTTTTCCAAAGTTGTAAAGTTGTGTCGGGGCCTTTTTACATCATCACACTAAGAAATCATCCTTAGTAACTTAATAGGGTCTACCCGCCTTGGCTTCGTTAGGAGTTGAGCCTAAACAAAGGAGTCAAGAACAAGGTAACAGCCTTGACTCGAGACTTGCCCCCAAGGACACACCGAGTGGCTTGAAGATTTCTGCCACGTGACCCAGGTGTGTGAAAGGCGGCAACAGTCTCCACCTCGGCCACATTACCTTCCACCATATCCTGAGTAGTTGGAGCTTCCAATTTGATGCCTAACTCATCCAATGCACCTACAGGACCCCCTACTGCTTCCAGAGGAAGAGTGGTGCCCCTTTCCTATAAAACGGGTAGAGGGGATCAATGATTCCTACTATTTATCATCGTATGATGTAGTATCTAGATGCCTCATGAGTCATGATGATTCATCTCCTAAGAGACATTTATTTTGATCATTTGATGTGATTTTCTATCATTCCATCAAGAACATATTTCAGTAGTTTCAATTTATAGTCGATATGTGATCATGATCCACTATTTGACATCTTATGCATCTTATATATTAGTTGTATTTTCATATTTATGTAGCAATGTGTTTATTTGATGTTGTTGTTGCTTTAGATGTTAAAAAAATTGAAAAAAATGGTTAATTTTTGTTTTTTCTTATGCTTTACGACATTTGCCGATATTTTTGTCGTTGTTGCCGATAAGTTACATTACGGATACTCGATGATATATTCACCGACACGATATATGTAACTATAGCTCAAGCTAAGATGATCAGAGGCTATCAAATGTGTTCTAGCATGATGATAGCTCCCTAGCTAAGAGGGAGCGTTGGTGATTGTAGTTGTGTGAGGTATCCTCACACAAGTCAGCCCAGAAGAAGATAATAAATAAAAGCAATATTATTATGTTGAAGACAAGTCGGCCCAGTTAAGAGAAGACAAGTCAGCCCCATTAGAAGAAAAGGTCAACCAAAGAAGAGTATAAATAGAGGTGACGCCTCCCTCATTTGGACATCAAGGAAATTTGCTCAAGTCAAATAGTGAACTGAGCAAGAGAGAGAGAAAACTATTTTTGTGTAGTAGAAAATTGTTTTCTGGGTTTTCTATTTTGGAGAGTTTCTTCTTTGGATCTAGGCTTTATCTAGAGTTTGTATATGTGACTACTCTTGTATCTATATGTATATTGTATCTTGAACTGATATCTCTAAAAAAGGAGAAGGTTAGTGGATTTTCTCCCTTGTGGTTTCCCAAGATAAATCTTTGTGTCTCTTTGTGTTTCCATTGCAAAAGAATTAAGTTATACTACTATAACTTATTAAAATCTAAAACTAGGTTTCCTTCCTTAAGGTTTACAAACCCTAGCCAACTTGCATGACAGAAGTCCAAGGGTTACAAGACAACTCTAGCGCTAACCTCCAAGTGTTCATTTAAATCTTAGGGTTTGAATCCTCAAACCCTAGGTCTTCAACTCTTGCATCAACACAAACACAAGCATCCATGGATCATGAAGAGTACAATACACAAGTCTTCTTCTAAGCAAGGTATGTAATGTCCTCTTCCGATTAGGCCTTGAGGCCCAAAACCGCTAACCTATGTGATTCCTGTGGGTTCGAGTGGTTACTGACAGTTAGGGAATCATCCAAGGACTGGTGCCATCCATAGAAAATATAGGGCATCATCATTAGGTCAAGAAGGGCCACCGGGGCCAAAGGCCACCTTCGTGCATGCCATCCAAGCATTATTTAATGATGCATGCACTCATTTAAGTCTCCATACGCATGCATCTAAGTCAACTGCAAACTAGAAGATAAAGTGACCTAATTAGGTCAAAGATTAGGATTTTCGTAGTTGAAAGTTATAAAAGGAGGATAAAGCGAAAGGAGACTTCACTTTTGATGATTATTATTTTGGGAGCTCTTGAATAGCAGCACAGAGTGCAGCACAGCAGTTGGGGTTGGAGACGGCGTCTTCAACTAGCGGGGTTTCGACAGTGAAACATCTGCCCTAGTCTCATTCAGGGTAAGCCATACAGGTTCGCCATTTTCCATTACATTCATTCATAGTTATCCAATATACGGTATAGATTGTTGCAGGGATACGTGTGCAGCCGTAAGGGGGGGTTTCAGCCAGAAAGCCCTAAGCAGTCGCTGGGTCTTCAGATCTCAATTTTACTTCGAAACCTAGGCACTATTCTCATCATCGACATCTTACTCCAGTACACGGTGATTATCAAATCCGACCATGCTCATCTGGAGCAGTTATCAGCTATTTCGAGATCAGGGAGGTATGAGCAGCTATCTCTCTAGAACAATTCGCTAGCCTACCTACCTCAGAAACTCCGCATGTACCAGGCATTCTCTTCGACACGGGAAGGCTATCAGTCCTGCAAATCAGCAGCTTCATCGGATATCTCCTTCACTGAAAACGTCACCCCTATCTAATCTAGGGTTTCTGCTGCTGGGGTTTCACCGAAAGCAGAAGATATCAGTCCATCTCCGATTCAGCTCTTGATGCTTGCATACCCTCTCAGGAGCAGTTTAGCCAGCTTATCAGTGGTAAGTATTCATTCTATCTCACAAACCCTAACCCTAATTTTTGCTATAAATAGGGATTTTTGCATGGCAGTTTGCATGCCCGGTTGTATCAGCATATTTGCATAGAAATAGAAAATATCGGGATTCGAGATATTACAGTGGTATCAGAGCAATCTTCTTGGCCAGCTGTGGGCTTAAGAAATGAGACAGAGATGAATACAGAAGGAGACTCTTTTGTAACCTATAGAAGGAGAAAGAGTAGATACACAGGGGAATTTGAGGATATCCAACTAGAAGATACCAATTCAGACATGGAACAAACAGGTATACACTTGGATAGCGGAAAAGGCACGAGAGAAGAGGAGGATAGGATGGAGTTTCGCAACTTAGTCTCTGCATTGCAAGACTTAACCAAAGGGCAAAAAGATGTGCTCAATGCAATCAACAGATTATTGGCGAAACCAGAAATGGGTATCAACAGTACACCTCCCTCGCCAGTAGATTGGGGATCTACAAGCAGTAGTGGAAAGGTTGCGTACACTAATATGCATAATACTCCGCACATATATAGCAAACCTTCCAACAGGCCTACCATGCCTCACTTCTTGGAAGATACAGTAGGTGGTCTGGTCATGCAGGTAGAACCGAGCGAGCCTTTTGGGGCTTATTTGCAGGAGTATAGAGACTTACGGGATGAGTTCCATGCTGCCATGTCCTTTTCAGATTTCTGCAACATGAAGAGTAGGAACAGGCCCAGGATTTTCAACAAGGGTTTCAATCACAACTATGAGTTGCAGAAGACCTTGGGCAGGTTGACCATCCCGAACTTTGATGGGACTCGCGGAGGATCAGCGAGGATATAGGTTCAAAAGTTGGATACCTATTTCCAACTCAACCCCATGACAGAGACAGACGCCATTAAATTGGCTACACTCCACCTGGACGGAGAATCTCACGAGTGGTGGTACCATGGACTTATGACATTGGGTCACAACACCATACACTCCTATAGTGAGTTCACTCAGAAGCTCATAGAGAGGTTTGATAGGAAGGATCCAGAGATACATTTCAGAGAGTTAGCTCAACTTAAACAGACCTGTAGTGCAGAAGCCTTCATCTCAAAATTTTAGAGGATAGCAGTAATGGTAACAAATGTATCAGAGAACAGGTTGACTATGCTATTCACTGAGGCCCTAACAGAGCCACTATGGGGGTGGGTGAAAGCCTACAAACCCCTCACTCTGCAGGATGCCATTAGCAGAGCCAGAGATCTTCAGGATTCAATCCCCAAAAACAGGTTCCCGTTGAAAACCAATCTTCCTATTAGGGACAAGGACAAGAAACCTTTCCAGCAAGATGTCCCCAAGAAAACATGGTTAGAAGAAGACACTAGGAAAGACTTGAGAAGGAAGAAACTATTCTTCACTTGTCAGGAACCATGGGTACCAAGACACATGTGTGCAGGGAAGGCAAAGGCTCACTACATTGAGGTATATTCGGACAGTGATGAGGATGACTATGAGCAGGAAGCCACAAAAGAACTACGGGCAGATGAGGAAGAATCACACCAGGGTGATACACCAGAGGGAGTCATTGCTACATTATCTGGAGTGCCAAGATTCCATACACTCAGGGTCAGGGGAGTAGTACAGGGTCACAGGGTAGGAGTACTGATTGATGGAGGAGCAACCCACAATTTCATTGACTCCACTTGGGTAGCCAAGAGAGGTATTCAGACCAAGAAGTTCAAAGGATTCAATGTAGCAGTAGCCGGGAACTCTAGCATGGCGTGTAACTACTGGATTCCAAAATTGAATGTCCCCTTTGGTAACTATCTGATGACAGACTCCTTCTATGTAGTGGATGTATCGGATACTCATGTTGTATTTGGTGTTCAGTGGCTTTATTCTATAGGGAAATACACTACGGACTACAGGGCAATGGAAATGGAATTCCAGGGGCCACGCGGCAAACAGGCAGTTTTGAGGGGCATGAATACTTATCCCCCAAAACCGGTCTCGTTACAGAGGATGGAGGCAGTACTCCGACAGGATGATATAGAATGGGCTGCAAAATGTTTTCTCACCTTTAGGAAACCCCCAAAGACCAGCACACAACACCCAAGTGACATTCAAACCTTGCTACAGAAACATGAAAAGGTTTTTCGAGACCTTCCATCAGGTAGACCGCCAAACCGAGGCTTTGAACACATCATCGAGCTAGAGGAGGGGACACAAGCAGTCATGACCACTCCTTACAGGCATCCCAAAAGATACAAGGATGAGATTGAGAAAACAATCAAAGAATTACTGGAGCTTGGATATATTCGGCCCAGTTATAGCCCCTTCGCATCCTCAGTAGTATTGGTCAAAAAGAAGGATGGTACACTGCGAATGTGCATCAATTATCGAGCACTCAACAAAAAGACCATTAAGAACAGGTATCCCATCCCCAAAATTGACGAACTCATGGATGAGCTTCGGGGAGCTAAATACTTTTCCAAGATTGACATCAGATCAGGGTAAGGGACCAAGACATCTCCAAAACAGCTTTTCGCTGTCACTATGGTCACTATGAGTTTTTGGTCATGCCCTTTGGACTTACCAATGCTCCAACCACTTTTCAGTCATGCATGAACCACACCTTCAGAGCACAGCTACGTAAGTTTTTGCTAGTATTCTTTGATGACATCCTGATTTACAGCAAAACATGGGAAGAGCATCTGAAACACCTGGATGAAATACTGACTATTTTAGAAGAACATTCGCTTTATGCGAAAATGTCCAAGTGTGAGTTTGGCATGAAAGAAATGTTGTACTTAGGACACATAATCAATGCAGAAGGAGTACAGGTTGATATGGAGAAAATCCGAACTATTAGAGATTGGCCCGCACCAAAAACAGTCACAGAATTGAGAGGTTTCTTGGGTCTGTGCACTTATTACAGACGGTACATTAAGGGATTCTCCCAATTTGCAGCACCCCTCGCAAATCTCACAAAGAAGGGAGCGTTCACTTGGACAGACTTAGCACAAAAAACTTTCGAGGAGATGAAGGTTATTATGAGTTCCTGTCCAGTTTTAGCATTACCAGACTTCTCACAACCCTTTGTAGTAGAATGTGATGCCTCGGG
The DNA here is from genome assembly GCA_001517045.1 of Pseudotsuga menziesii. Taxonomy (NCBI): domain Eukaryota; kingdom Viridiplantae; phylum Streptophyta; class Pinopsida; order Pinales; family Pinaceae; genus Pseudotsuga; species Pseudotsuga menziesii. Next base: position 360,788 of record LPNX010006766.1, on the reverse strand, counting down.
GGAAGGGTTAGGAGCAGTGTTGATGCAAAACCATCACCCTATTGCATCTGAGAGCCGTAAACTGAAGAACTACGAGCGCCATTACTCCATATATGACAAAGAGATGCTAGCCATCTTAGATGCTCTCACAAAATTCAAACAGTACCTAGTGGGCAGTAAGTTCAAAATCAAAACCGATCATAACAGCGTCAAGTATTTCCTGGAGCAGAAGGAACTGAATAAGCGACAACAGAAATGGGTCAGCGAAGCACAAGCCTATGATCTCGAGATCGAGTATGTAAAAGGTAAGAATAATGTAGTAGCTGATGCATTATCCAAGCGTTCCACCTCATTATCACTCAGTAGTACATCCACAGATTGGAGGGCACTTCTCTTAGTAGAATACTCCAAAAATAAATTCGCTTGCGAATTATTGGACGAACAAATTCAGGTTGACAGGTACAAGATTGTTGATGACATCATCTATTACAAAAACAGGATATACCTCGTCCCAGAATCCACATTGAGGAAAAAGATCATTCAGGCAGCACATGATTCTCCTTTATCAGGGCATCAAGGCTTCTTAAAGACCTACAAGCAGATCCGAGAGAGGTTCTCATGGAAGGGCCTCAAGGGGGAAATTATGCAGCATGTACGAGAATGTAGCATCTGTCAGCAGAACAAGATTGAGAACACCCATCCAGCAGGGTTACTCCAGCCACTACCGATTCTAGAACATAAGTGGGAAAGCATCTCCATCGACTTTATTACAGGATTGCCCAAAGTCCAAGGGCGAGATTGTTTATATGTAGTAGTTGACAAACTGACCAAGTTTGCACATTTATTTTCGATATCATCAGACTACTCGGCAGCTCAAGTAGCTGAGTTATTCTTCAGGGAGGTCTTCAAGTTACACGGGTTACCTAAGACCATTGTCAGTGATCGGGATAGCAAATTCACAGGTGCCTTCTAGTAGGAACTATTCAAATTAGTGGGGACCGAACTGGCTACCAGTACGAGTTATCATCCCCAGAGTGATGGACAAACGGAAATAGTCAACAAGTGGATCGAAGGATATTTAAGGAACTATGTAGCAGGGCAGCAGCGAACCTGGATCAAATGGCTACACCTAGGGGAATATTGCTACAATACTACCTATCACATGTCTATTAGGATGACTCCTTTTAAGGCATTATATGGTTACGAGGCCTTGGACTATGCAGATTTGGCATTTGGAGATAGTAGGGCTCCTAAGGCTAAGGATTGGATACAGGACAGTCAAGACATTCTGAAAATATTGAAGGGAAAATTTACAAACAGCCCAGAATCAACAGAAGTTGTATGCCGACAAACACAGGATTGAGCGAAGCTTTAAGGTAGGGGATTTGGTATACGTAAGGCTCCAACCTTACAGACAGTCCTTGCTTAAGAAGAAAGGAGCAAAGAAGTTAAAACCTGGCTTCTATGGACCATACAGAATAATCAGGAAGGTGGGAGAGGTGGCATATGAACTATAACTTCCACAGGAAAGTAAAATTCACAATGTGTTCCATGTGTCTAACCTGAAGAATACCCTTGGGCAACACATTGCTCCATCTACAGAATTACCTCCTTTAGATGATGAAGGACTGCTGATACTGATTCCCGAACAGATCATACAGACTAGAGAAGGGAAGCTCAAGAACAGGGTAATCAGAGAGTACTTGGGTCAGTGGAAAGAACTACCGCCAGAGGATGCCACCTGGGAAGGTGAACAGGTAATGCGGCATCCCAGTCTGAAGTTGCTTGAGGACAAGCAATCTCAAGCGGGGAGGATTGTAATGTCCTCTTCCGATTAGGCCTTGAGGCCCAAAACCACTAACCTATGTGATTCATGTGGGTTCGAGCGGTTACTGACAGTTAGGGAATCATCTAAGGACTGGTGCCATCCAGAGAAAATCTAGGGCATCATCATTAGGTCAAGAGGGGCCACCGGGGCCAAAGGCCACCTTCGTGCATGCCATCCAAGCATTATTTAATGATGCATGCACTCATTTAAGTCTCCATACGCATGCATGCAAGTCAACTGCAAATTAGAAGATAAAGTGACCGCAGTTGAAAGTTATAAAAGGAGGATAAAGCGAAAGGAGACTTCACTTTTGATGATTATTATTTTGGGAGCTCTTGAATAGCAACACAGAGTGCAGCACAGCAGTTGGGGTTGGAGACGGCGTCTTCAGCTAGCGGGGTTTCAACAGTGAAACATCTGCCCTAGTCTCATTCAAGGTAAGCCATACAGGTTCGCCATTTGCTCTTACATTCATTCATAGTTATCCAATATACGGTATAAATTGTTGCAGGGATACGTGTGCAACCGTAAGGGGAGTTTTCAGCCAGAAAGCCCTAATCAATCGCTGGGTCTTCAGATCTCAGTTTTACTTCGAAACCCAGGCACTATTCTCAGCATCGGCATCTTACTCCGGTACACAATGATTATCAGATCCGACCGTGCTCATCTGGAGCAGTTATCAGCTATTTCGGGGTCAGGGAGGCGTGAGCAGCTGTCTCTCTGGAACAATTCGCTAGCCTACCTAGAGACCTCAGAAACTCTGCATGTCCCAGGCATTCTCTCCGGCACGAGAAGGCTATCAGTCCTGCAAATCAACAGCTTCATCGGATACCTCCTTCACTGAAAACGTCACCCTTATCTGATCTGGGGTTTCTGCTGCTGGGGTTTCACCGAAAGCAGAAGATATCAATCCATCTCCGATTCAACTCTTGATGCTTGCATACCCTCTTAGGAGCAGTCCAGCCAGCTTATCAGTGGTATGTGTTCATTCTATCTCACAAACCCTAACCCTAATTTTTGCTATAAAATAGGGATTTTTGCATGGCAGTTTGCATGCCCGATTGTATCAGCATATTTGCATAGAAATAGAAAATATCGGGATTCGGGATATTACAAGGTATCACACCATGCTCAAGATCCAATCCTTAAGCAAGGCTACTCATCTGGCACTCCATGATCTTTCCCTAGCCTCCACGCATCATACACGAACAAGGCTGTAATATCACCAAAACGCTAGCTCTCTCCTCATGTATCTCTAGGGTAGGAGCCCTACACTACATCCTCTTGCTTTATAACATAAGTTGTGGCCTCTACAGGAAAATAGAGAGTGTGAGTAGCTCAAGCCAACAAGCGAAGCAGGTATTCATATCATCAACTCCTCTAGAACCCATGTTCTTCTCTTGGATAAGCACAAGCCCTATCACCCCTTGCATCACGCAAGCAAGGACTCCAAGAACATCTCCAAGCACTAGCATCCACTTCATGTCTCTTCTAGGGTTTACATCACAAGCCCTAGGTCTTGCTGCCAACGAGACTTCTCCAAGATAATTACAAGGATAGAATAATAAGTACATTAGTAATGAGTAATGAAAAAGGCCCTCTCCTCCCTTTATATAGAATAAGTGTGGAAGAGTCGAAGACCAACATAAAACATGGAATAGGCCAACAAGTAACCCCAAACCTAAGCCAACAAGGCAACCACATATAGAATGTTCTACAATACAAGGATATCAAGTTTTACAGTTGAGTTTTTCCCAACCCCAAGGAGGTGCACCCTCCAAGCATGATGCCCCCTTAGGGCCCAATGCCCCTCCTCTAAGATGGTGTGCTATTCAACAAAGTTTTATCCCAATGCTCCCTTTTGCATGGTGGTTCATCTTTCAAGTGTCTGCATGCAAAGTGCTCCTAATCAACAAATTAACTCCCCCATTGTGTGCACTCAATGGGTTAGTCATCAAGACTTTAGGATAACAACCTTCTAGGTAACTGTTTAACTATCCAAGGACAAGCATCCACTCACAATGAGCCAACCATATGTCCATCAAGCATCACCAAGGGACTACAAGACCTAGAGCTCTCCTAGCTAGGTGAAAATACTTTTGGAGTGACCCCAGAAGCTAACACTTTGTGGATCTGAAGAAGCCATTATCTTTCGCTGTAAGTGAATGAACAAGGAAAACAAAAGGACTGTCTTACAAATTTTAAGCACTGATAGGGATAGGAAGAAATATGAATCAGCACTATAACCAGAATGTTATGAAAAAAGAAAGTTCACAGTATGCCCAAGATCAATAAGGGAAACATGCCCAACAAGATGAGATATTTGTGAAACTATGACAAACAAACAAACAGGGAAAAACTACCAAGAATCGAAATGCAGAAAGAGTAATATATACTAGTCCAGCAAAAGGAATACAGTATCTAGCAGATAATAATGAAAGGAAAAACCTTGGAATTGCTAAAATGTAGTTCTATTCAGCAGAAATTCATTGTATATTTGCATTTACATATTAGAAAAAGCAAGAGAAACTAGTGAAGTATTCTATGTTTAAGGGAATACTTGAAGGGTTACAATTGAACAAACAGGCGAAAAGGATTATCAGTAGAAGAAAATGATGCATCATATGTCAATCTCCTATTGAAAAATTAAAAATCTAACCTAACCCTCCATTTGAATCAACTTTATATGAAAGAAACTATGCACAAGGATTCCAAAAGATTTTCAATTGTTCTTCATGAACAAATAAAATACCAATCAAGTTTCTTGCATCGCCTGACCTTAAGGCCTTCATAAAGAGCTCGTGACCGGCATGACCGGAGGCATGCATGGTCATATTCAGATCGTACAAACTCACGAAGTTGCTGGAATTTCTTTTTGCGACACCATTGTAGCCATGACCAAGCAAATGGATATGCAAATAATGAAAGGATGCTATACACAGACCCTTCCCACCACTGATAAGCAGCCAAAGAGTTAATCTCATCAACCAATTTGTCAAAAGCATCTGCATACCTGCAGCATGTCAAAAGAAAGGACATATGTCAAAATCTTGTATCTACTCTACAGTACTATATCACCTACTTTCATCAGTCTGGTGATCTGTGTTTTTTTTATTTTGACACCCATCCTCCTTAGATACAAGTGTCCGTAAATTCAACAAATATACACACGAAGCAAAGAAAGAAGCACAAGTACAACACTTACACAAGCTCAGTAATCTCATCTGGTGGTGAGAGAGGTAAGTGCCATGGTTGATTGAAAGTATTGGAACCCATAAAATACATCCTGTGAACATGACTCTGAGATTCCTCTGTTCTGTTGGTTTCCAGAACCTGAATTTGTTATGACAAAACCAGGAAAAATAATTGTCACTGTTATATCCTAAAGAAAGAGCAATAAAGTAACATTGTTTCAGAATTGAAGTATTCAGCACATTGAAAAACGGAGCATAGATCTTAAAAAGATGACAATATTGAAATGCATACCTCATTCAGAGACTCAAGGAAAGGAAAGGAATGATCAATTTGCGATTCATGTGGCGTTGGTGTAGGGCCAGAAAATTCATCTGTTCCAATAAACTTCATGCGAGCAACACTCAAGACAAGTGCCAGAAGCACTAAAAGGCCAGAAAGCAAAAGACCAAAAAGCCACGGACCACCTAATGTGTATATTAAGTCTTCAAGTGGTGTATGACAATGTGGCATGTGATACTTGTCAGAGATACATTCATATGGACAGGAAGGTTCAGTCACACCACCTGTCACATAAAAAATTCTTAGAACAGATTAGACTCCAGCAAAATAAAGATTAGCCAAACAGTTTGTCCTAGTATAATTTCCAATATAGATAATGGGGCATTATGTCAGCAGATATCTAAATGTGTCTTGAATTTAGAAACTGTTCAATGCAGTCTTGTTTTCAATTTTAAAAAAACTGTGAAACGAATGAAGACAAGCCTAAATGACAAAGAATCAACTACAGCCTATTGAAGCAAGGAGTGTGAAAAATGAGACCAGAAAAATTTAGGAACACCCTCTTCTAGACACATATTATAGGTATTCCCTGAATGATATGAAAACAAAATAAAGCTTTAAATATATAATGAAAGTCAAGATAAGGGTTGCAGTTTAGTGACCCCGGACAAATGTATAAGCTGCACGATGAGGAAGTTGCTCAGGTGGGCAAGGAAAGCACAATGCCTCATTAGATCCATTTACATCCTTGTAAGTACCAATAGGACATTCCTGCACATGGAACAATACAACATATGTGAACTGTTCAAGGAAGAATCATGCAACTACACAACCATAATAAGGTGATTTTGACTAATATTGCCTAAGTAGAATAATAAGAAACATTTTTGGGAGATATAGAGAGTTGACCATGTCCTTTTCTTTCCATCAGTATCGCGATTGTAATTGCAACAGGGAAGAGACCTTGCTATCACAAGGCATGCCTATCATGTAAGAAGAAGAAAGTAACCATCTCAAAGAAAAAGAAGCTTGGACGTTTTTGGGAGAAACATTAATGTTTCAGATAAAAGATAATCAAGCTATGTTAACAAGCTTCCCTTGTAAACTCTTACATCCTAGGCCAACCATCTTATTCAAGAACAGTTTCTCACTTTACGATCAACTCACTATAGAAATTTTGATAATGCTTTAAAAGCAAACAAATTAAGGAGGGGCCCACTTTTAGAGGTGGAAGGTGCAGTTGATCCCAAAGAAACTCAAGAAAGCAGCTCTGCTTGGGGACAAGGAACGGTGACAAACAATCAAGAGGAGGCCTATGCTCTTCTGGGAGGAGTAAAGATGGAAATAGCATAAAAAATAAAGACCATACTTGTCTTTGGAGTCTCCTTGATCATTATGCAACACCTAAACAACAACTATCTGCCAATAGACGACACTCTTGCAAGCATAAAGAGGTAAACAAAAATGTTAGATGAGGTTCAATTCTTTCACATTCTAAGGGCCTTCAACCAAGAAGTTGATCAATTAGCCAATCAGGCCTCAATGCTCGAAGAAGGCTACATGTTAAAAAATGGGGATTATGTATTCAACCCCATCCCCTTTGACTTTTAACCACTCAAACATCATTGTAGGATAAAAAGGACACGTAGCAATGAATTTACTCCCACATTGTGCCAAGGGAGATAGCATTAAACTCACCCAGAGTCTGCACTCTGCACATACCTCTCCTCCTCCAGCTTCAGGGTATTGAAGCCATGCATTACCGTTGGCAAGGTAAATATGGGACTTTTAATTCAAGGAACCAAGCTCGATCACTGTACAGGATAGTAAGTTGGATTCATCCCTCCTTGCTCTGTCTGCCATTGATTTGCATGAGCATCTCGACTCTCAATGGCATTAGGTACAAGGAGTGCGTGATTTTTATTCGACCTGGGTGCAGCGTTCAAAATTGAACCCTTCCCAACCCTTCCAAAGGGTTCTAGCCCTTCCCAGAAGTGTAAAGTTAAAACTTAAAATTGCCCTTCAAAAAAAATTTAAAATTTGAATTTTACCCTTCCAATTAAGAAGGGCATAATTTATATCAACATTTCAAAGGAAGGGCAACATTTGAAATTACCCATCCATATAAATTTCTCAAGATGTAGAAATTCCTATGCTATAAAGTTCAACTCATCATTCAAAATATTGGAAATATGATAAATTATAATCACTCACTCACTCATGTCATGCACTCACTTCTTAGTTGTGCAAGATGGCCAGTAATCATTGATGACTACAAGGCACTAGCCATCGAGATGTGACTCTGACTCCCTAGTAACTTGGGGTTGCAATCTAAAGTGTGACAATGTGTCAACAACTACGACTATAACAAAAAAGAACAACTACTAGTCTACTACTAGGCCCGAAACGAGCTCAAAAATTTGTGACTACTACCTATGTGAACCTTGCTACCAATGTCCACTCTTTTTTCATCAAAATGAAATTCAAAAGGCCGGTTTGATAAGTCCTCCTCTACAAGACTTCATTTCTTGCATGAATATCATGGATTCATGACATCTATAAAGAACACTCGATGTCATGCAAATACAAATAATGGCATGTAGCTAAGATCACAAACTGTGCAGAAGTCGATTTATGCATTGCTATAGAGAGGTGTCATTGGGCACGCGATATGGAGAAACAATGGTTATTAATAAAATTAAAAAATCAATTGTTGGGTCAAGAATGGTCTTCAATTTGATGGGTGGCATGATTGTGATATAATCTCCCTCCGTCCAACCAAACATTTGTGGTTTCTCACAACATTTGTCCTCAGCACTACCAAAATACATATAAAAATTACTTGTCTTTACATCCTCTTCTCTTTAAATCCTCGTCTCATAGTCATAACTAAGGATTATTATGCATGCACATCCTCACCTTATAATACGAACTTATAATACGAATTGGGTCAAGGCACAAAGACAACCATAAAATATTAAATGTGTCAAGACGCAAAGAGTAAGATACAACTATAAGTAAGTCTTATATTAAATTTACCATATAAGTCTTTAATTTACACTATCAACTGAGATTTGACACGTTGGATTGTTGTGATCTTCTTATCACTCCTTACCAATGTGATTGCAAGGCATTCTTTGAAGGTGAAGTCCATAATTTTAGGTCTTCTTCCTTATTATCATGCCTTTTGGTAAGACAATAAGAAGGTAGTGGCCTGCATCAGCATGGAAAACAGTTTCGACATAGAGGTTATACACATTAATTGTTTTCATTAAATAACTTAAATTCCTACCTGTGAATGTCGATTCACTAAAACGTGGATCAGTACAAAACACAACAAATTTTAGAGCCATGAGCCTTTAATTACTCACACCTAGAACTTTCTCAAATCTAGCCATTAATAAACTTCTTTTGGTATTTTGGTTCAATTTAAAAGGCAGATTGTTGAAACTCAGGCATGCAGCAAGTTGCAAGGATTCAATTGACTTAGGCTTGATTCCATTGCCCCTCCATCCCATACTTGTATGCTTTCACAACAAGTGTTGAAAAAAAAAATTGATGCCTCAACCCTGGTTATGCTAGCTTTGCTAATTTGCTTTATATGTAGGATTTTTTTTAAGGTTTTCTGAATAGTGTATTATTTTTTCTTAGATGACCAATCCTCATCATTCTTACATCTCTCAAGATTGGATTGCACGTGGATGCCCCAATATGGTTATGGCATAGTCTAAGTTGTTTTTTTTGTATAATGAAGTGTGCTCCAACTAGAAAAAATACAATAGAAAAGTTGTTATGTTACTGAACTTTAAATTAATGATACACATATGACAAATTAATGTGTTCAAAATAAGTTTTATTGACAATATATCATTTTTTCATGTAGATATTAAGTAATTTGAAAGAACAATATTTGTTTTTTGCAATTTTTTTGGTGAAAGGATTTAGTTAATACCTGGCAATTGAAGTACAATTATTTATATTGCCCTTCAGCTCTGAAGGGCTCAGAGAATAAATGCCCTTCCAATTGAAATTAAGACCCACCCTTCAAATTTGATCACTGCCTGGGTGTGTTGAAGCTCTCTTGGACAGCCACCCACATGCAATTTATGTTCCAAGGACTTTGGGTTTAGCTCGGCATGTTGAGGTAACGAAAAGGGATATTGGAATTTATTATTCAGGAGGCGAGCTCAAACACTATAGGTAAGTTGGACTTCACCTTCTTTGCTCGCTCTGTCACCGGGTGACTTATAGAGATAATGGTTGTAAGTATTTAGTGACCATTGTTAGACCTAGGTGTTTTGAGGCTATCTTGGGCAGCCACCGAATTTCTGCTATAGGGAATTTGTGTTTAAAATTGTATATTGAGACTATGAAAAGGGGTACTTCGGCAAGAGGTTGATGGGCATTTTGTGCATTTTGTGGACATCTTCTTGTTCAGTTGCTTTTGATTTGAATTGGGGATTTAGAAATTGTCATTCTAAGAGGGGTCTACGCATGTGGCAGGTATCCATGGATGACCATTCCTTAAACACTTAGAGAGATATTCAAGCAATTAGAATTTTTTTGAGGAGGTAAGAGGATCCAATAAATGGAAATCGAAACTCGATATTCTCTACTACCACGAAAGCTTATGAATTAGAGCATCAACACACCTCTCTAAACACCATAGTTATGTACATATTGGTTATACACTATGTAACCGGACACGTCCAAAACCCCTACCATGTCGCGTGGGGTCGTGTTGAACACGGACACTATGTAACCAGATACGTCCAAAACCCTACCATGTCGCGTGGGGTCGTGTCGAACACAGACACAATGTCAACACATGTTTTTTCGTGACCTGGAATCGGGACACAAAAAACACATGTTCACATCGTGTCCTGCACTGTCAACACCGTGTCCCAATTCCAGGACACGAAAATGACGGGAAAGAGACCCGTGGTCTTTATAAAACCAATTTTTATCTTTCTTTTGTGCATTTGCAAGTGAATGGAGAGGTCTTAGAGTGAGTTTTTTTTGCAGGGGAAGAAGACTTGAAGCAATTGCAAGGGTTTCCAAGTGCCTTTGAGGGAGGATTTCGTTGGGAGGATTCAAGCTCACAATCAAGCAAGAAGAAGAATGTCTCAATCAGCTAGGGCAGCAGCTAAAGGGAAAAGGAAAAGGAGAAATGCCCCGTCTAGTGCCTCTCCTCCACTTCCTCCTCCAAGCATATTCTCTTCTACTCCTACTAGTGCTCTAACTGGTTCTAGTGGAATTGATGCTCAATTTAACCTTGTTTTAGCAAGACAATATGCCCAAGAGATTAAATAACCTTTGTGGAAGTATATGACAAGGAAAGAAGGACCTAGAGCAAAGCTTGGTGGGGGAGGCAATGTGAGTTGGAGTTGCAATTTCTGCAAGCATGAGTTCAAGAGCACATATTATTGGGTTAAGGCCCATTTGTTGGCCCTTCCTTGTGGGATTTTTTCATGTAACGCAGTTACTAGCACCCAAAGGAGGGAGATGGAAAGAGAGGATCATGTTGGGTTAGGGAAGGTAGCAACAGCAAGCAAGACATGACAGAATGAGGATCCTCTTTCATTCTTGAGGAAACCCTCTAGCAACTAGGCCTCCACCTAGCAAATACGGGAGTGAAGTTAATAGTTATCCAACAAGAAAGAGGCCAACTACAAGTGGTCCAATGGACAGGATTTTCCAACAAGAGGTCCGAGAAGAGGTGGACCTTACCACAATGGAAAGGATTTTCCAACAAGAGGTGCGAGAAGAGGTGGACCTTACCATTGCATTCTTTTTCTACCTCAACTTCATTTCATTCAATGTTGCATGGTCACCATTGTTCATTGAGATGTGTCGAAGTCTAATTGAACGAGCTCCAATTGGTTATGTTCCTCCTATCTCAGAGAAGCTTAGAACCACATTGTTGGTTAAGGAAAAGAAGGATGTGGATAAAATTCTTGAACCAATTAGGCCAGAATGGCCGTCAGTCAATGTTAGTATTGTTTATGATGGATGGACAGATGCAGCATGCCATCCACTCATCAATTTCATGGTGTCTTCCCAAAATGGATCGGTGTTCTTGAAAGCAGTGGATGCTCTTGAGAAATACAAGGATGCACAGTATGTGGGTGAGTTGTTCATCAAAGTCATTGAAGACGTCAATGTTGATTTTGGTGTACAAATCATCACAGACAATGCACCTATTTGCAAGGTTGTTGGCATGATTATGGAAGCTAAATATCCACAGGTATTTTCATTTTGGATACCTTGCATTGCTAATTTGCTCATTCTTTGAATTTAGCAGAAGATTCATCTAGACCCTATCAGAAAAGTCAAATTACAGATTTTCATTTGAATTGTTAGTTGTAGTCTTGTATAGTCTAGAGTCTAGACTCATTTATACTTGCTTTTATTGATCTTACAGGTATTTTGGACACCTTGCACTGTCCATTCTTTGAATTTAACACTGAAATCTATTGCTTCAACTGTGACATGGATTGGCAAAGTTATTGAGGATGCATGCCATATCCGTAACTTCGTACAAAACCACACCAATGCCCCTCACAATCTACAAAGAGTACACACATCTTTCTTTGTTGAAGATTGCACATACTCGATTTGCTTCCTCATTCATCATGCTTAAGAGGTTGAGGGAGGTCAAAACTACTCTTGGGTCCATGGTTATTTCATAGTTGTGGTCCCCTTGGAGAAAAACAGATCAAATTGCTTCAAAAAAGGAAAAGGACACAGTGCTAGATGATGGTTGGTGGGAGAGGGTAGATCTTACCATTAAGATCATGGAGCCGGTCATTTCTTTGTTGCGGTTTGCAAACACAGACCAGCCCATCCTAGATGTTTACGAGGGATGGGATTCCATGATTGAGTCCATGAGGACCATTGTTATAAAAAATGGGTGTGTTGAGTGTGAGACATTGGCAAAGAACTTATGGTCCACCATACAGGATATACTTATCTCCAGGTAGGATAATTATTGCACACATTTGCATTGCTTGGCCCACTCATTCAACCCTAAGTTCTACAGTCATGATTGGATCAATGGTGGGTCGAGGCCCTCACATAGAGTCCCTCCTCACATGGATGGAGAGATTTCACAAGGGAGGAAGATAGCATTTAGACAGCTACTTCAAGATAGAGACATACTTGAAGAGGTGTAGGAGGGATTTGTAGAGTTTTCCACTACCGCTAGAAGATTTGGAGGCTATGAGGTGTTTAGAGACAAGGGGGTTAAGAAACCCTATGTTTGGTAGGAAACTCATGGGGTAGCATGCCCTATTCTACAAAAGATAGACTTGAGGGTCATCTCTCAAGTTACTTCATCCTCTTGTTGTGAGAGGAATTGGAGCACATACGGGAACTTGTACAGTTTGAAGAAGAGCAAGCTTGAGCAGTCCAAGGCAGAGACAATGATGTATGTGCACTCCAACCTTCGTATTATTTACAAGAAGAGGGAGGAGTGGGTGAAGGGAAAGACAAAAATGTGGGATCTCATTCCTAATGATATGGGTTTGGACAACAATACTGAGTTAGCATTAGCCAACATGGATCTTAATGATCCAGTGCTAGAGTCGGTCACTTTGGTTGATGGTGATCCTATGGAGGGGTCATCCTCCACACCAACAAATGCAAATCGTCAAGATGAAAGATGAGGAGTAGGAAGAGGAGGAAGAAGGGGGTCAAGGCAGTGATGAGTTTGTTGATTCAGGCATGGAGGAGGATTGTTGACAGATGGGATTCTTCCATATTGATCTCATCTATGATCTACCCCTTTTATATTTACTATTTACTACTCCTAGTTGCCATTGGCATTCCGACATCTATGTAATACAATTTGATTTTAATGAATTAATAAGAAATATGGTTTCGACATCTTGAGTTATCATCTTTGTGTCTCATTGTGATTTGTGAATGTCACAATGTGTAATGTGTATTGATTCTAATTAGTAATTTCTATTGAATATTTGAAAAATGTTCTAATTTTCTAAAAAGAATTGGATCTGTATGTCTATATTTTTAATATATATAATTTAAATATATATATAACGTGTCCTCCATGTCCTGATTGTGGGGGTCACTATGTCCATGTCGGACACTTGTATTTTCATGTCCTTAGTGTCTCGTGTCCTCATGTCAGGTGACTTAGGTTATACAAAAGAGGAAAATACATAACTTAGAGAAGAATGTGCTAAGCTCAAAACTACGAAAATATCCTTCAACAAGAATTCATCATCCTCGGTGGCTAACATGAATACTTCATGTCAACTCTTTTCCCACTAAATTCAAGGAAGAAGAAATTGTCCACCAACTCCAAAAGGGCATGGGATTGACAAACAAGATTATCTTCCCTTGAATCAAGCCCAGGATGATACTATGAGCAAGTGTGCCCACTCCTAGTCTAGTATTAGTTTATGTTTGTAAAATTGTTTTGCTAGTAGGTGTCTTTTTTAGAATCTACTCGACTAAGTGTATTAGGCCAAGATATGTAAGAATAAAAGGAGCATCCTATAGGCTTCATAAGGCTACCATTTTAGAGCAAAAACTCTTAAGATATCATGCTGTCATTTTGTACTCCAGCATTGTTCAGCTCAGCTACAGCTTTTTATAATATAAATTTTAAGTCATTTCCTATGTTGCACTAGTTTTGGGAACGAGGGACGGGTGGACGAATCCCTAAGATGACTAGAGTGCAACTCCAATTTTTTAGGGGGCAGCAGGTTGGGTACAGCAATAATATATATATATATATAAACTTTAAAATGTTAGAATTCACCATAAACATTTGTAGTTGCTTGTAAGCACAATAGTCTATACTATATAGTATTATGCACATCCCTTATACTTTCTAGTTTTAAAAATGCTCAAGCAAATAAGAAAGGGTTGAGTGACATTCCATTATTGGCACTTGGGCATGAGAAAAATGCAGTTTAGCTTTAGCAAACTAAAGTATAACTATTTTCAATCTGCAATAAGGTCCATGAAGGCTCTATGTGAACACTGAAGAATGCTTGTCTCTATAACAACTTTTCTTCCTTATATTTATTGTTTATGATGGTTATGTTAAAAGACATTCCCTTCTCAACAGGTTCTGCAGATTTTTACAATTGTGTTGAAAACCACTAAAAACACTTTGGGATATACATGCTTGCATTATGTAAAGAGATTAGATTCATATTTTAAATTAAGAACGATATTGAATAGGAACCTATTCGAATGTTTAGTACCCAATCTAAGTCTTTACTATCGAATTGTTTTTATAGTGCTTAAGGTTGGGATAGGTTGGGATGGGGAAGAGTTGGACATAAATAACTCTTGGACACCTATGTACAATATGTAAAAGTTAAGATGACCCTAAAAATGAGAAGAACAAGAGCAATACCTAGAAGGATCAGACCTTTGAATTGTTGCATTTCTTAGTTTGATGACATGGAGGCTTTGCTGCTTGTAATGGTGTTGCTGAAAAGATAACAGTTAAATCACCAAAAACCCTTTTCTCAATCCATTGTACGCAACCCATATTTTGAGTTGCAACTTTTATAGATTCAGAATAATACAAAAAAAATGGATGGGATAAATGATCATATAGTCCAGTCATCAATGTCCATTGTCAAAACTTAAGAAACATGCCCAAAACATCTCCAAAATTTGCCTGGGACATCTCTGAAATCTACTTGGAATGTCTTCAAAATCTACCCAGAAGTCCTCAAAATCTGTTGGGAACGTTTTGGGTATGGCCAACAAGTCCCCAACTCCCCGGAACACGGGGATGGTCAGTACGGAGCTTTTTTAAGGGGTTCGCATCATCGTGCAACATAGGTCATTTCTATCAGTGCTGAAACTTAAAGTTCAATTTGAATGTTTTTACCTATTCTGAATGTTTTTTACATGTGATTGCGGAGAGGAAACTGTCAACATTGACATGCAATAAAATTTCCAACCTGTAAATTTGACAAGTTAACATACAACCTACCAACCATTATCTCCTTGTACATGTATGCCATGGACCAACTTATATATATATATATCAAAGTCACATGGTTCAGGTTCGAGTTCGACATGAATAAAATTCAATTCGAATTCGAATTTAACAATGAAGTTCGAATAAGATTCGACATTGGATTCGTCCATATACATATTGTAATTTTCAAAATATTAAAACAAATTATAACTATATATATATGGTTGATATTAATTTATAGTTTATATATATTTATAATTATATATTATATTAATAAATTTATAATTTTTTATAAATATAACTTATATTAATTTATTATATATATTATTTATGAGATTAATTCATCTATAATATATAACACATGTTTCTAAGTTTAATGAAATTTATAATTATAAATATATATATAATTATAATCTTTATATATATATATGGTTTATATTAATTAATATTTTATATATATTTATAGTTATATTTATATTAATAAATTTAGAATTTTTATAAATATGACTTGTATTAATTTATAATATATATTATATATGAGCTTAAGTAATCTATAATCTATAATATATATTTCTAAGTATAATGAAATTTATAATAACAATGTTAACTTTATTATTACATGTCAGCTCCAACTCATGAGCAACCCGATAACCTACCTATAATTCACGTAGACTTTATTTTGACCTACAATCTGCACATAGATCAAAGAATCACATGACTTCATTGGTTATTACCAGTGTTGAGGCTCTTCTCACACCATAAATGATATTTAATCAAATCGCTTACACTTTCGTTAGATTTCCAAACTCAAGCGATCGCCTTCCTTTGTTGACAATTTGCATCCAGGATGTTTTGTTGACACCTTGAATATCAATTAATATTTGTGTTGAATTTGTATAGAAGTTCGACTAACCTCAAGTAGGTCTTTCAAATTAGCCTCAATTCAAAACTCATCCTTGAAATTTGGCAAACCTTGTATATATGTGTGTGTGTGTGTGTGTGTGTGTGTAATGTTTAATGCTCTACTTGTTTTATCGATTTCTAATTTTCTTATAATGGACTCTTATTTAAGATATATCAAATAAGATTTGGCTTAGGAGAAGAATGTTGAATTTTATCTATTTCCAGATCTTGACAATTATTACCTAATGATTTCAAGGATTCATTTCATCCTACAGTTTTAATTAAATAATTGCACACTGAAAATTTCAACACGAAAACAAAGGATCATAGAAACATAGCCATGCACAAAAGAACAAGAATTTTCCCTAGGAAACCCAAGCTTGGGAGAAAACCCAACAACTTTTCTCAAAAGAAATCATTCCAATAATACAAGTACATTACCACTCATGAAGAGAAACCCTGGCAAGATAAGGGGTTCACCCTTCTTCACATAAAACCCTAGCAAGGTAGTGAATCATCTAGAGACAACATGAAACCCCAAAATTACTATTTTGTTCTTCACTAGCCTTCCTTGGAAAGTGTGCACCAATGTAGTAGAGATGATGTTGGATGATGTGTGAAAATGAAATGTTGGAGCACTTTATTTATATTCTTCAGTTCACTTGATTTTCACTTGTTGGGGTCGACTTGTCTTTTTGTTAGGGAAAATTTGTTCTTTCTTCTAGGACGACTTGTCTTTTTGTCTTCAATCTTCTTTGGAACTTCTTCAATGCCATTTGGGACATCTTCAATGGTTGACTTGTCTTCTTGGTTATTTCTTCTTCATAGAAAAGTTGTCCTTGATGATCATCTCCACACATGCACGTCTATTCACACATAGAACTCTAATGTTGATTTGACTCACACTAAGAAAGCCCAGGCACTTCTTAGAGCCAATGTCAAATTCAACATTAGATTAGACTTTGTGTATTCCACAAGGGCATGAAAGCCCTTGTCAATAAACAAGTCAAACACTCTAATATAGAATAGATCACTCCATCCTGGAGCAGGCAATGTGAGAGCACCCTTGTAATGTCCTCTTCCAATTAGGCCTTGAGGCCCAAAACCGCTAACCTATGTGATTCCTGTGGATTCGAGCGGTTACTGACAGCTAGGGAATCAGCTAAGGACTGATGCCATCCATAGAATATCTAGGGCATCATCATTAGGTCAAGAAGGGCCACCGTGGCCAAAGGCCACCTTCGTGCATGCCATCCAAGCATTATTTAATGATGCATGCACTCTTTAGGTCTCCATCCGCATGCATGCAAGTCAACGGCAAAATAGAAGATAAAGTGACCTAATTAGGTCAAAGATTAGGGTTTTCGCAGTTGAACGTTATAAATAGAGGATAAAGCGAAAGGAGACTTCACTTTTGATTATGATTATTTTGGGAGCTCTTGAATAGAAGCACAGCGTGCCGCACAGCAGTTGGGGTTGGAGACAGAGTCTTCAGCTAACGGGATTTCGACAGTGAAACATCTGTCCTAGTCTTATTCAGGGTAAGCCATACAGGTTCACCACTTGTTCTTCATTCATTCATAAGTTATCCAGTATATGGTATAGATCGTTGCAGGGACACATGTGCAGCCATAAGGGGGGGTTTTTAACCAGAAAGCCCTAATCAGTTGCTGGGCCTTTAGATCTCAGCTTTACTCCGAAACTCAGGCACCATTCTCATCATCAGCATCATACTCCGGTACTCGGTGATTATCAGATCCGTCCGTGCTCATCTGGAGCAGTTATCAGCAGTTCCGTGATCCCAGGGGCGTGAGCAGCTGTCTCACCAGAGCAAGTCGCTATCCTGCCTAGAGGTCTCAGAAATCCCGCATGTACCAAGCATTCTCTCCGCCACGGGAAGGCTATTAGTCCTGCAAATCGGCAGCTTCATCGGACACCTCCTTCACTGAAAGCGTCACCCTTTTCTGACTGGGGTTCTTGCTGCTGGGGGTTCACCGTAAGCAGAAGAGATCTGCCCATCTCCGATCCAGTTCTCGGTGCTTGCATACTTTCTCCAAAGCAGTCTAGCCGGCTTATCAGTGGTAAGTGTTCATTCTATCTCACAAACCCTAACCCTAATTTTTCCTATAAAATAGGGATTTTTGCATGGCAGTTTGCATGCCCAATTGTATCAGCATATTTGCTTAGAAATACAAAATATCGGGATTTGGGATATTATAGTGGCATCAGAGCTATTTTCTTGGCCAGCTGTGGGCTTAAGAAATGAAAGGTAGATGAATACAGAAGGGGATCCTTTTGTAACCTATAGGAGGAGGAAGAATAGATACACAGAAGAATTCGAAGATATCCAACTAGAAGATACCAATTCAGACATGGAACAAACAGGTATACATTCGGATAGGGGAAAGGAATGGGAGAAGAAGAGGATCGGATAAAGTTTTGCAGCTTGGTCTCTGCATTGCAAGACTTGGCCAAAGGACAAAAAGATGTACTCAATGCAATCAACAGATTATCAGCGAAACCAGAAACAGGTATCAACAGTACACCTCCCTCACTGGTAGATCGGGGATCTACAAGCAGCAGTGGAAAAGTAGCATACACTAACATTCAGAATACTCCGCACATATACAGCAGACCTTCTATTAGGCCTACCATGCCTCACTTCTTGGCAGATAAAGTAGGGGGCCCGGTCATGCAGGTAGAACCTAGCGAGCCTTTTGGGGCTTATCTACAGGAGTATAGAGACTTAGGGGATGAGTTTCATGTGGCCATGTCTTTTTCAGATTTCTGCAACATGAAGAGTAGGAACAGGCCCAGGAATTTCAACAAGGGTTTCAATCACAACTATGAGTTGCAGAAGACCTTGGGTAGGTTGACCATCCCAAACTTTGATGGGACTCGCGGAGGATCAACGAGGATATGGGTTCAAAAGTTGGATACCTATTTCCAACTCAACCCCATGACAGAGACAGAGGCCATTAAATTGGCTACACTTCACCTAGACGGAGAAGCTCACGAGTGGTGGTACCACGGATTGGTGACATTGGGTCACAACACCATACATTCCTACGGTGAGTTCACTCAGAAGCTCATAGAGAGGTTTGACAGGAAAGATCCAGAGATACATTTCAGGGAGTTGGCTCAACTCAAACAGATCGGTAGTGCAGAAGCTTTCATTTCAGAATTTTAGAGGCTAGCCGTTATGGTAACAGATGTGTCAGAGAGCAGACTGACTATGTTATTCACTGAGGCCCTCACAGAGCCACTACGGGGATGGGTGAAAGCCTACAAACCCCTCACTCTATAGGATGCCATTAGCAGAGCAAGAGATCTTCAGGATTCAGTCCCCAAAAACAAATTCCCACTGAAAACCAATTTTCCTGTAAGGGACAAGGACAGGAAACCTTTCCAGCAGGATGTGCCCAAGAAAACTTGGTTAGACGAGGACACTAGGAAAGACTTGAGAAGGAAGAAGCTATGCTTCACCTGTCAGGAACCATGGGTACCAGGACACAGGTGTGCAGGGAAAGCGAAGGCTCACTACCTTGAGGTATATTCAGACAGTGATGAGGACGACTATGAGCAGGAGGCCACAGAAGAGGAGTCACATCAGGGTGATACACAAGAGGGAGTCATTGCTACATTATTTGGAGTACCAAAATTCCATACTCTCAGGGTCAGGGGAGTAGTACAGGGCCACAGAGTAGGAGTATTGGTTGATGGGGGAGCCACCT
This sequence comes from Pseudotsuga menziesii, assembly GCA_001517045.1. Taxonomy (NCBI): domain Eukaryota; kingdom Viridiplantae; phylum Streptophyta; class Pinopsida; order Pinales; family Pinaceae; genus Pseudotsuga; species Pseudotsuga menziesii. Next base: position 340,897 of record LPNX010006766.1, on the reverse strand, counting down.
ACAATTTCATCAACTCCGCTTGGGTAGCCAAGAGAGGTATTCAGACCGAGAAATTCGAAGGATTCACTGTAGCAGTAGCCGGGAACTACAGCATGGAGTGCAACTACTGGATCCCAAAATTGAATGTCGCCTTAGGTAACTATCAGATGACGGACTCTTTTTATGTAGTGGATGTAGCGGATACTCATGTGGTATTGGGTGTTCAGTGGCTTTACTCTATAGGGAAATACACTACAAATTACAGGGCAATGGAAATGGAATTCTAGGGGCCAGACGACAAACGAGTAGTTTTGAGGGGCATGAACACTTATCCCCCAAAACCGGTCTCGTCACAGAGGATGGAGGCAGTACTCCGACAGGATGATATAGAATGGGCTGCAGAATGTTTAGTCACCTTCAGGAAACCCCCAGAGACCAGCACACAACACCCAAGTGACATTCAAGACTTGCTACAGAAACATGAAAAGGTTTTTCAAGACCTTCCATCAGGTAGACCACCAGACCGGGGGTTTGAACACATCATCGAGCTAGAGGAGGGAACACAAGCAGTCATCACCACTCCTTACAAGCATCCCAAAAGGTACAAGTATGAGATTGAGAAGACAATCAAAGAATTACTGGAGCTTGGATATATCCGGCCCAATTCTAGCCCCTTCGCATCCTCAGTAGTACTGGTCAAAAAGAAGGATGGTACACTGCGAATGTGCATCGATTATCGAGCACTCAACAAGAAGACCATTAAGAACAGGTATCCCATTCCTAGAATTGACGAACTCATGGATGAGCTTCGGGGAGCCCAATACTTCTCCAAGATCGATCTTCGCTTGGGGTACCATCAGATCAGGATAAGGGACCAGGACATCTCCAAAACAGCTTTTCGCTGTCACTATGGTCACTATGAGTTTTTGGTCATGCCCTTTGGACTTACCAATGCTTCGGCCACTTTTCAGTCATGCATGAACCACACCTTCAGAGCACAGCTACGTAAGTTTTTGCTCGTATTCTCTGATGACATCCTGATTTACAGCAAAACATGGGAAGAGCATCTGAAACACCTGAACGAAGCATTGAGTATTTTAGAAGAACATTCGCTTTATGCAAAAATGTCCAAGTGTGAGTTTGGCATGAAGGAGATGCTGTATTTAGGACACGTAATCAATGCAGAAGGAGTATAGGTTGATATGGAGAAAATCCGAGCTATCAGAGATTGGCCCGCGCCAAAAACAATTACAGAATTGAGAGGGTTCTTAGGTCTGTGCACTTATTACCGATGGTACGTTAAGGGATTCTCCCAATTTGCAGCACCCCTCACAGATCTCACCAAGAAGGGGGCGTTCACTTGGACAGACTTAGCACAGAAAACTTTCGAAGAGATGAAGGTTATTATGAGTTCTTGTCCAGTTCTAGCATTACCAGACTTCTCACAACCCTTTGTAGTAGAATGTGATGCCTCAGGGGAAGGGTTAGGAGCAGTGTTGATGCAGAATCATCACCCTATTGCATTTGAGAGCCGTAAACTGAAGAACTACGAGCGCCATTACTCCATATATGACAAAGAGATGCTAGCCATCTTGCATGCTCTCACAAAATTCAGACAGTACCTGGTGAGCAGTAAGTTCAAAATCAAAACCGATCATAACAACCTCAAGTATTTCCTGGAGCAGAAGGAACTAAATGAGCGACAGCAGAAATGGGTCAACAAAGTACAAGCCTACGATTTCGAGATCGAGTATGTAAAAGGTAAGAGTAATGTAGTAGCTGATGCATTATCCAGGCGTCCAGCCCCATTATCTCTCGGTAGTATATCCACGGATTGGAGAGCACTTCTCTTAGTAGAATACTCCAAAAATAAATTCGCTTGCGAATTATTGGACGGGCAAATTCAGGATGACAGGTACAGGATTGTGGATGACATCATCTAATACAAAAACAGGATATACCTCGTTCCAGAATCCACATTGAGGAAAAAGATCATTCAGGAAGCCCACGATTCTCCTTTATCAGGGCATCAAGGTTTCTTAAAGACCTACCGGCAGATCAGAGAGAGGTTCTCATGGAAGGGCCTTAAGGGGGAAATTATGCAGCATGTCCGGGAATGTAGCATCTGTCAGCAGAACAAGATTGAGAACACCCATCCAACAGGGTTATTCTAGCCACTACCGATTCCAGAACAGAAGCGAGAAAGCATCTCCATGGACTTTATTTCAGGATTACCCAAGGTCCAAGGGCGAGATTGTTTATATGTAGTAGTTGACAGACTGACCAAGTTTGCACATTTCTTCTCGATATCATCAGACTACTCGGCAGCTCAAGTAGCTGAGTTATTCTTCAGGGAGGTCTTCAGGTTACACGGGTTACATAAGACCATTGTCAGTGATTGGGATAGCAGGTTCACGGGGGCCTTCTGGCAGGAACTGTTCAGATTGGTGGGGACCGAACTGGCTACTAGTACCAGTTATCACCCCCAGAGTGACGGGCAAACAGAAATAGTCAACAAGTGGATTGAAGGATATTTAAGGAACTATGTAGCAGGGCAGCAGCGAACCTGGATCAAATGGCTACACCTAAGGGAGTATTGCTACAATACTACCTATCACATGTCTATTATGATGACTCCTTTTAAGGCATTATATGGTTACGAGGCCTTGGACTATGCAAATTTGGCATTTGGAGATAGTAGGGCTCCTAAGGCTAAGGATTGGATACAGGACAGTCAAGACATTCTGAAAATATTAAAGGAGAATTTACAAACAGCCCAGAATCAACAGAAGTTGTATGCCGACAAACATAGGATTGAGCGGAGCTTTGAGGTAGGGGATTTAGTATACTTAAGGCTCCAGCCTTACAGACAGTCCTCACTTAAGGAGAAAGGAGCAGAGAAGTTAAAACCCCGCTTCTATGGACCATACAGAATAATCAGGAAAGTGGGAGAGGTGGCATATGAACTAGAACTTCCACAGGAAAGCAAAATTCACAATGTGTTCCATGTATCTAATCTGAAGAAGACCCTTGGGCAACACATTGCTCCATCCACCGAATTGCTTTCTTTAGATGATGAAGGACTGCTGATACTGATTCCCGAACGGATCATACAGACTAGAGAGAGGAAGCTCAAGAACAGGATAATCAGAGAATACTTGGTTCAATGGAAGGAACTACCACCAGAGGATGCCACCTGGGAAGGTGAACAGGTATTGCAGCATCCCAGTTTGAAGTTGCTTGAGGACAAGCAATCTCAAGCGGGGAGGACTATAATGTCCTCTTCCAATTAGGCCTTGAGGCCCAAAACCGCTAACCTATGTGATACCTGTGGGTTCGAGCGGTTACTGACAGCTAGGGAATCAGCTAAGGACTGATGCCATCCATAGAATATCTAGGGCATCATCATTAGGTCAAGAAGGGCCACCGGGGCCAAAGGCCACCTTCGTGCATGCCATCCAAGCATTATTTAATGATGCATGCACTCTTTAGGTCTCCATCCGCATGCATGCAAGTCAACGACAAATTAGAAGATAAAGTGACCTAATTAGGTCAAAGATTAGGGTTTTCGCAGTTGAACGTTATAAATAGAGGATAAAGCAAAAGGAGACTTCACTTTTGATTATGATTATTTTGGGAGCTCTTGGATAGCAGCACAGCGTGCCGCACAGCAGTTGCGGTTGGAGACGGAGTCTTCAGCTAACGGGATTTCGACAGTGAAACATCTGTCCTAGTCTTATTCAGGGTAAGCCATACAGGTTCACCACTTGTTCTTCATTCATTCATAAGTTATCCAGTATATGGTATAGATCGTTGCAGGGACACGTGTGCAGCCGTAAGGGGGGGTTTTCAGCCAGAAAGCCCTAATCAGTTGCTGGGCCTTCAGATCTCAGCTTTACTCTGAAACTCAGGCACCATTCTCATCATCAGCATCATACTCCGGTACCCGGTGATTATCAGATCCGTCCGTGCTCATCTGGAGCAGTTATCAGCAGTTTCGTGATCCCAGGGGCGTGAGCAGCTGTCTCACCAGAGCAAGTCGCTATCCTACCTAGAGGTCTCAGAAATCCCGCATGTACGAGGCATTCTCTCCGGCACGGGAAGGCTATCATTCCTGCAAATCGGCAGCTTCATCGGACACCTCCTTCACTAAAAGCGTCACCCTTTTCTGACTAGGGTTCTTGCTGCTGGGGGTTCACCGGAAGCAGAAGAGATCTGCCCATCTCCGATCCAGTTCTCGGTGCTTGCATACTTTCTTTGAAGCAGTCTAGCCGGCTTATCAGTGGTAAGTGTTCATTCTATCTCACAAACCCTAACCCTAATTTTTCCTATAAAATAGAGATTTTTGCATGGCAGTTTGCATGCCCAGTTGTATCAGCATATTTGCTTAGAAATAGAAAATATCGGGATTTGGGATATTACAACCCTCGGGCCCATCTCCATGCAATATGACTTGAGAGAAGCACCATCCCTGCCTAAGGCCATTCACCACTAGCCAAATTACATGGCCATTTCTCGTGAGTGAATGATATGAATGTATCATTCACTCCTAGCCAACCATTTCCCGTGAGTAAATGTCTTGTTCACCACTAGCCAACCATTTCTTGTAAGTGAATGTCTGCCCGATTCTGCAACCTGGAGAAACATCAAAAGAGAAAGCTCACCTTGTTCTATAGTTTTCTTCTCATGGACTCTTATTTAATATATAAAAAATAAGAATGTTCATCCATATCAATCCAAACCATTAAACACAAATATGCAAAGTTTCTCATGTATATAGCAAGGGTGCATATAAATAATATAGCATCAAGTGCAATTCATATCTGACCCAAAATACATTAAAAAAAAGGCTCTAAATGGCCTCTAGAGTCCAAAAAACTTCATACTACAACAAATAACTACATTTCATCCCAATCATTGTCTATATTGGGATCTTATTCATCAATAGCTCCCTATAACACCTCCTTTAGGCTCTAGCACTTGCCTCTACCTCAAATCCTGAAATTGATCCTCCAAGGACACTAGTCAACACCCTACAATTTTGATGAAATTCCCTAATCCAAGCATTAAATCTTACCATGCTTAATAAGTGATAATGTTCGAGCAAAGGGTACATTTTAATTAAGGTCATGACAAGGAGTTAAACAATCAACACCTCCAACATTAAGGTACATAGAGGGGTTGATGTGCTTGATTAAATGCCAATCACATACCCTCATACATGATAGAATCCGATAGAAACATTACATTGTTACAATCCTAAAATCCTGAAAATTGTTAATTCTAATGAACTCTAAATGGGATCTAAAATTCTTCTTTTGCATATGAAGTCCGATGAGGTTGGAACCGCTCTCAAACATCCTGAAACAATTAATGGTAATGTTAACAATTTAACTAAAAGGATAGAAAATGAAAGAAACAAAGAATAGAAAATGAAAGACAAGGAAGATGTCACTAGAAAATGAAAGATAAGAAAAATGTGAATAGAGAATGAAAGATAAGGAGAATAGAAAATGAATGGGGTGGCAGGAGCAAAGGAGGTACTTCTTGATCCCAAAGGAAATCAAGTCATCGTTTTCCTATCGCTTGGGAAGAGCCACCAATAATATGGCAGAAAGATACACTCTGTTCCTAGAGCTAGATTACATCGTTTCTCTTGGAATTCAAAACGTATTGATCCTAGAGGATTCTCTTTTAATCATCTCTCATGCTAGGAAAGGCAATCCTCTGAAGGATAGAATTGTTGGGAGACTGCAATCCCAAATTGTCGATCTATTGAGTTGTATCAACAGAATCAATCTGATGCATATTAGAAGAATCAACAATCAAGTAGTTAATCACTTAGCTAGACTTGCTACCGATCTCGGAAAAGGTGAACACCGCCAAAATGGGGGCCAACCTCATATTAGGTGGCTCCTCTAAGTGTTTAAGCATGAGTTTGTACGATTGGTACAAGCCCCTCTAATCTTGCATGATCTCCACATGGCAATGGACCTCTAATCAAAGTGTCGGCATTAGAGGATCATTCACTCCACGCATGGGAGAAGCCTCAAAAGATCATGCCTTAATGGAGGTTAATTTACGTTATGGTTATATGGAGTTGCAAATTGTTTTCGTGGATAAATATTATTTTGCTTGGTCCTTCCAACTAGTTCGACGATTGTAAGGCTTTGCTTTGTGGGGCTGTGAGTTTTATTGTGGGTTATGTTGCCTTTTTTGTGAAGGCGTTTGTTCTCGGATTGGTGGAATTTGCTTCTCTTCCAATCAAGTTTGGCAATTGTATGGGCTTGCTATGTGTTTCAAGGAGGGTTTTTTCCAGTTTCTTCGGCCTTTTCTTGGAGAAGTTTGTTCTCAGGCGGACAGTTCATGTCTCTCTTGTCTTTGAACCCATCTTTTTCATCCTAATGCAAGGACAAGATTATGCTCTAATAAAAACCATGTTTTGGGTGTTCATGGTAAAGGATATGATGAAAGCTAAGGAGGTGGTCGCAGTTGAGATTACTACGCTAGTGGTTAATTCAAAGATCTGAAGGCAAATATTCGATATCTTTAGGTGACCCTGCGCAAAACCAACTACCAAATGGAAGGAGTTATCTCGACCATCAGCAAGGTAACATGCATGTCTCCTTGCTTAATCATATATTTGACAATTTTTACAACCAGGCTAGGATGCAGAGTGCTTCGTTGGAAAATTTATCACCTACTATGGAAGTTCACCATGAAATGCTTAATGGAAGTCAATTTTGGCTTCCCAGGAATGTTGGTTCTAAGACTGTTGAGGAGGACTCAATTTACAAATCGAATGAAGCAATAGTAGAAATCAAGGTTACGGAGAAGCACTCTCCCCCCCACCCCTCGCCCTCGCTCTAGAAGCTCGCTCCTCATGGAATCGCTGAGGAAGCTATCCCAAAGCGCGATTCTAGGATCACTCTCGATCTGGGGCGTTTTGTAGAGCGCGCTCCCAGCGTCCTTAACATGATCCCTGTGTCTGTTCGAGAGTGATAAGGGAGCGATCGGAATCAATAACTCCCTGAACACTCCCTTATTGCTCCCGGATAGCTCCCTGACGCTCTCACTTCACTCCCGACATAGCTCCTCGACGCTCCTGCTCTAGCTCGACACCCGTGGAAGAGAGAAAACGGAGGAAGGGAATGGGGTCCACAGGTGGCTTTTTGGATGGAAAGAGTAGGGCTTTGGGGGATAAAGCCCTCTTCTCCATCTTCATTCTCACTTTGCTTGAGAAGAGAAGAGAAGAGGAGAAGAGGGGAGAAGAGAGAAGAGGAGAGGAGAGGACAAGAGAGAAGAGGAGAAGGATGCCATCTTGGAGATTGAAGAAGGTTGAAACTTGAACTTGTCACTACCATTGGAGAAGTGGGAGCCAAAGAGGTAGGCTCTACAATCTTTCTTGTTGATTTGCTTTGGGTTTGAAAGTTTTTGAACTTTGATCTCTATATTCAATCATGATTCACGAATGCTTGAAATATAAATTCTAGAGTCTATACAGTAGAATGTACATTGTAGAAGTTCCTCTACTACTCTTTCTCATGCTTCCTTTCTCATTCTATTGCAGGCAATAGGTTAAATCTCTAGTTCCATCATCCATGATGATGGGTTTATGGTTTATTTTGTTGGTTCCATTTGTTATTTTGATGATGGTGATTGGAAACCGGAGGAATGAGGGAGAGGATGAAGAAGTGGGAAGTGGCACATACCATGGAGAGGAGGAGGAAAACCGAAAGAAAACCAAAGAGGACCCCACACCCTTGTGGAAATATGTCACAAGGCAGGGAGGAGGCAGAGGGGGTGGAACCACCAAATTTGTTTGCCCCCATTGTAAAAAAACATACACAAGTTCATATACCCGTGTGAGAAGACATCTATGTGGGCACATGCCATGTGATGAAAAAAAAACTCTAGGAGCTTGTGTTTTCCCACATGTGGTATCAACACAAAGAGCCATCTATAAGAAGGAAGAATTTGAAGCACAAAACATGCTCACCAAGAACTATACGCCCATCCACCCAAGGCAGTGGATTCTCTCCCATGTAGTCACATGGCAAGGCAATATCAGATTTCGTTGACCAAGGTGGTAGGGATGATGTGGATTCAAAAGTGTTTCAGTTTCTCTATGCATGTGGCATACCATTCAATCTTCTTCGCTCACCCTATTGGCATGAAATGGTAGAAGCCATCTGCACTGCCCCAGCAGGATACAAGAGCCCTGGGTATGACAAAGCTAGACCTGTGGGGCTTGACATGGAAAAAGCCAATATCCAAAATGATTTGGGGCAATTCACAAATGCTTTGAATAAGTATGCTTTGAATGTGAAAAGCATGCCATCGATAAATGTTCTTGGTGTCTCTGCTACTGGTGCAATCTTCCTTTCGACACATGACTACTCAGATAAATTCAAGACCAGCATGAACATTGCAGAACTCCTACTCAAAACATTGAATCTATTGGTCCATACAATGTCATCCAAGTCATAACCGATAATGCTGCAAATTGTAAGGCAACGGGAGCAATCATTGAAGATAAATACCCCAACATATTTTGGTCTAAGTGTTTGGTTCACACATTGAACCTTTTGATGCATAACGTTATTAAGTTGAAGGAAAATGATTACAAATGGATTGGTGAACTGTGCAAAAAGGGCAAGCGCACGATAACATTTATTACCAACCATAGTAATGCCCACGACATTTTCCACACTCACTCAAAATTAGAGCTATTAAAGATAGCAAATACTAGATTTGCTAGCTATTACTTCACCTACAAGCACCTTTTGAAGGTAAGAGAGGCAGTGGCTAGCATGGTATCAAGTGAATCATGGCAAGTCTTGAAAGATAGGGCTACGACAGACTTGATTTCTAGGATGTGGAAGACACCGTTTTTTATGGTCAATTTTGAGCAAGTGTCAAGTTTATTTTGCAATTCACAAAGCCCATTTATCACATGATTCAATTTGCAGATACAGATAAGTCGGTAATTGGGGAGGTGTATGAGCAGATGGATAGCATGTTGGGACAAATTAAAGATATTGTTGAATCAAAAGATCCCATCCTATATGACCATATTCACAAACATGTGGTCAAAAGGTGGGAACATCTCAACATTCCACTGCATGCCTCAACACCTAGGGGTGGGGTTAGAAGAAAGCCCCTCACATATCCAGAGGTACAAGTTAGGTACATGGCTGCTATAGACAAGTTGGTCCCTGATGAAGAGAAATGTGCCTTATTGCGTAGTGAATTAAGCAAACACATTAGTGATATTGGTCTGTTTGGTACTTTGCATGCTAGAAAAGATCGAGATAGGGCGCCTCCTATTGAATGGTGGAACATGTATGGCTCATCATGCCCACGTTTGCATAAATTGGCAACCAAAGTGCTTTCACAGGTGGTAAACAGCTCCTCTGCAGAAAGGTGTTGGAGCACCTATAGCTTCATCCACTCAGTGAAAAGAAACCGTTTAAATGAAAATCGGGCAAAAAGCTTGGTTAATGTACATTACAACTTGAGGTTGTTGACTTGTTACTGTGAGCAGGCCAAAACTGATAGATCATATGTCACTTGGGACAATAATCCGAAGGAGCCTAACTTTGGGGATGGAGCCTTAGCTTTAGAGCGCTTCGAGGATAAGCTTTTGGGCGATGAGGATGACCATGCAGCAGCAGCAACAATGCCACCACCATCTTCTACCTTGTTTCTAGATGCACCATCTTTGCCTAGAGGGTCAACTTCACGACCCCCATCTGCATCAGCAAGGGGGGGTCATGCAGGAGCAAGTCTTGGACATGGCTAAAGCCGCTCAACATTGGTGGTTACTGGGGATGATAATCCCACTCCCTTTGTTCATAGACCATGGGAAAAGAAATTAGAAAATTCCTGTGGCAAGAGGAAACATCCATAAAGTCTATTTTTCTTGTCTTCTCTTATTTACAATACTTTCAAGTTTCTGCACTATTGAGCCATTGATTCTTTTATATTTATTATGGTATATTTTGCGAACATTATATGGCAATTCAAGTTTGAAGTTTGAAGTTCACTATTTGCAACTTTGAATTGTTGAAACTTGAGTCATTAACTGGTTACTGCATAAAAATATATTATTATAACTCTTTGGTAATGAATATGATGCTTTGTGAATTTTTCAAGTTCAACTTTCATTTCATGGTTGATGTTTTTTGTTATAGACCATAGTTTCGTAACCGTTACAAGTACAATTTTAGTGATGACAAAATGTTATATATTGAAAATTTGAAGCTGTAAGGTTGATAACTTGATGTTATGGATACTGGACCTATCATTGACGAATTCACTACTACATGATTGATGATTGATGAATGATGTTATATGGTATTATGGTTTATTTCATGTTTTCATGCTTTCCATAAATAATTCAACATTCTACAAGCATTTGTTGGCATATATGCATCCAAATATATTAAAAATATATATTATGTAAAAAACACTCCCGAAATGCTCCCAAACCGGAGTCTTTTGAAGATTTCGCTCCCACTCCCAAGTAAACTTGGTAGAAATTTCTAACTCTCCTGCCCTACATAGGAATTTGGTAATGTGTAGGGCTTATTGTTTTTCTTTGTTTTGTTAGATGTTCTGGTTTTGTGTTTATGCTCTTGGACAATATATAAGGATTTATAGTAGTAAAGCCCCTTTTGTTATACCTGTAGCAGTCTCAAGACTGCCTATAGAAATCAAAATGTTGGAAACTGTTCTGTGGGTTGTTGAACTAGGTTATCATTTGGAAATTTTGTACCTTGGTTGTTTCTAGCAGATTTTTAATACAAATTATAACTTGGTTTGTTTCTAGTAGCTAACTACAAACAATGAAGTTAAACAAATGAAGTTATTTCTTGGTTTGTTTCTAGTAGCTAACTACAAACAATGAAGTTAAACAAATGAAGTTATTTCTTGGTTTGTTTCTAGCAGCTTATTTATTTAACCAGTCACATAAACAATGAAGTGAAGCAAACCATTTTGATTTAGTTAACATTGTTCACGTTATTTGCTTGGTTTTAACCATAGTGAAAGAAATCGGCATCGGCAAAAAATCAGTGAGGGTCCAGAAAACATCTTCTCAGTAGCATCGGTAAAAAATCGGCAAAAATAGGCAAACTACTGCAAGCATTAAAAAATGCAAATTTTGAACTTTAATAGACTCAAAATTTGCTTACCGATTTTTTCCCCTATTTGCCGATTTTTCCCTATTTTTCTTGATCTTTCCGTAATTTTGCCGATTATTCACGATTTTCCTGATTTTTGCCAATGTCCGATTTTTTCAGGCCGAAAAAATCGCGATTTTTCGGGACATCGCCAATTTTTCAGTGATTTTTTCCACTATGATTTTAACAAATCAAACAAAATAACATTATTTCTTTGGTTATATTGTTTTAACTTCTCATGACGATTGTTTAATTTAGCTAATCAAATAAAATACTTTGTTTAAGATTTTTACTTACTTTAGTTAATTGAACAAATTAACTCAATGTTTTTAGTTAAAATTGTATTTATCAATGTCTTGAATTTTTTCTCCTGATATGAAATTTTTATTCAAATATTTTCTCCTGATATGAAAATCTGCTCTGGACTTCTCAGATAAGTTTGCTTCAATCTTCTCAACCTGGCTACTATAAGAATGACTCAAACCTGCTCCAAACACTCACTGTCACATACAAAGAATCTGCCCTTAAGACTGCTCCTAGACTGCTACAAAAACCTCTTTAAATCCTTGTAAATGGCTGCTCCAAGACTGATACAAACTCAACTAAAAGTGTTATTCAGCTTGACCTTAAGACAGCTCAACAAGGTCACCTCAAATCTGCCCTTAACACAGGTCTGAATATTTAGCCTTAGGGCTGCTTGGACAGTACTAAATACTGTCAACAATCTGTCTTAAAACAGCCCTCTAAACTAGTACAAAATCAGTCCTTAAACATCCTAAACATACCCAGACATTCTATCCTCAAGCAAGCTTGAAAATCCCTGCAATTAACTTTCAAAAGAGTCCTCAGCGGCTTCATTCTTTCCCTGTTCCTTTGCTGCCATAAATTTCGCCCTATAACTTAGATTGTTTTCCACCTCAGTCCATTTCAGACCACATCCACAAAACTAATCCTAAATGAAGCGCATTGCATTCTTATTTATACTAATCCAAGCAATATAATAGGGCCGACCCTTTACCTTTTTACAATGGCCAAAATATAATTTTAATTTTAATTAATTTGAAGCAGACATGTCCCTTGTTTTCTTCCAGCATTTAATCTTCTTCAATAGCAAGTTATTTGGCATACCTTACAAGCATGATTTTTCATCAATTCTTATCTTTATTTGTCATTAGGCCCACTTTAGGTCTGTTATAGGGCTGCTTAACCCTATAACAGACCTAGGGTTGCTTAGCCAGCGTTCTTCAGCGTGCTACCTTCTTCCAGGGGCACCAAGAGATCTACTGACCTCGATATCAATCCAGCTCCCAGATCAGTAAAGGTTGAGGGTTCTCGACCCACGAGATCTCAACGGCAGCGCCATATCATACCTCCCTCCGAGAGGCACTCAGGAACCTCTAGACCTCACCGACATCACTCCAGAGGGCGCCCCATAGCTACCAGCTCCTATTCGGGACAGCAGACACTCTAGCAGTTTCCTTAGTTTTCCTCGTTCAACCTCAGATGTTAGGAGTACCAGACCTTTCTCGATCGCTTTGGCTCTCGAATCTTGTCTACTTGAGCTCCTTCACCCCTATGCAGGGTTACAGTGTTGGAACTAGGACAAGAGCTCTCCCATGCTACAGCCTAGCTCGCATTGTACATTTTTACTTTTTCTAATCCACTGCTTATATTGTATTTCCTTCAAGGGAGATCATTTGATCCTCCCACAAGCACAAAATATCATTGTAACCGACAGTCTCGTTGACCTACTTTGTGGTCATTAGTGGACATTAATAAAATTATCTTATCTTATCCTATCTGTTTAACACATTTAGTCTTCCACACTTCTATGTAATTTATTACATGAGCAATATAAGGGCTTCCAGTCCCACTTTGGTTTCCTTAGAATTTTATCTCCAACACTGTCTTCTTCCAACAAAGGCTTCAAGCTTTCTTCAATGCTGTAAACAAATAATGGCTTCAACGAGGAAAACCATCAAGAGATATATATCTCACAAAGTTCCTTTCTAAATGCTTTTGGTCTGCTCTGCTTTAGGCCTCCTTCATATCTCAAATTAGTACCAACTGTTTATGACGATCCAAACTCGGATTAGGCTTCTCCACACCACTAGATCACTTCGGTCTGTTACAGTCATGATTAGTCAGTCATAAACAGACATTTTGACACTTAAACAGACCATTCTACTTCACCGAATATACCAGGGTAACTAACTAACTGATAACTTTGATTTTGCTACGTCATCCTTGTCCTTAATACTACTGTCGGGGTCTCACACCTATAGGTCTTCAAGCCACCTGTCATTTAGCATCTTCTACTGCAAATTCTTATGCCTCTATTACAGGTAGAGTACCTTTGACCCTTGACAAGCTTGGTTGGGCTTTCAAGTATGTTCGTGAAGACTAATAACTGGAGCTTGTCTATATCTAAACAATTCGATATACTTCATAGTGCTTCCTAGATAACCTTCAAATCTGATCTATCCTACTAGATAACTTGACAACCCCTTTTGACATCAATGACAACCCAAATTTCTAACACCTCCCGTTACCTGTGCTGGACTCTGATCTGGGAATTTGTTCTCCCCATCCATCAATGTCATCTCATACCAAGTAGGCCTACTAAGAGAAGCATCACACTCTCCCTCTATCACTGACACCGATCCATGCTCCAAGCTCCCCTTGGACTTTACTACAAGTTGTCCCAGCAACCTGTATAATCTCCCCTGTCTAATACCAAGCACTGTTGCAACGTCCAGGGTGGCTCCTTCTAGATATATGAGAACCTTTCCATGCTAGACCACAACTCCATATCCCTCATCCTCCAGAGCTGATACTGAGAGCAAGTATACCTTCAACTCTGGAGCAAACAACATCTTTGCCACCTCCAGAGACCCTCTTGACTCTAGCTGGAATCTCACACATCCAACCCCCTTCACTGCATGCATGGTGCTAGTCCCGCAACTCACATGGAAGTTTGAGTCTATCTATGAAACACCAAGGATCACCGAATTCATTCCCGTCATATGGCAAGATGAATCACTGTCCACTGAGAAAAAAATTGTCTACTCCTAGAGCTCAAATTTGACTGTGGCTACCCTGTCGACTTCTCTTCTCCTTTGGACGAATCTTCTTGTCATCCTTTGATCTTTGGATGAAAGTCCTTTGACCCATCTGAGATCATCATGATGGCTGCCTGGACCCTTTCCCAAGGCTATTTTAGGGCTACCCGAGCCTCTTGTTCGTTGCCCAAGCCTTTTTAAGCACTGCCCAGTCACTTACTAGGCCTTGCCTTTCCAATCTGCCTAAAGGTCTACTCGAGTTCCTGGGATTTCTACCCAAAATTTACAAGGCTTGTAGGGATGTTTGTCTAACGGCTGGTGGTTCTGGCTGCAGAGTTACCTTTGGTGATTGTTGTCTTGACTTAGCACTTGTTGCCCCACTCTGTCGATCACTACCTTTAACTCGCAGCTTGCAACACTGCATCCTCTCTGCCCAGTTCATGGGCCTAACAATTCCCTGCTCGTGCCTTCACCCTATCTAAATCCCCTATTGTCAACGCCAATGCTAGTTGCATGCTCCATGTAGTTGCTTCTTACAATTGACACCCTCACTACCTCCAACACCAACGACTATCTTCCATGTCTACCAAGCCCAAGGATTTGTTGTGCCAATGACTCCACTTCTCACTATGCCTCTCGGTGATCTACCTCTGCTACCATCGTGTCGCTTCAACAGCCTGATCTGTCATTTTTTTCATGTTCCTGCAGCCTGCACCCACGCCCAGTTGCTCCCGCGTGCTATTCCTCCCAATGGCAACGCTGCTCATTCTTCCCATAGTTCTCCACTTCTGTGGTTGGTCAACTCCTAGCCCTGTCGCTTGCGCCTGCAAACTTAGCAGTTGTTGCACTCCTCTACCATAGGCTTGATCTTTTCCCGTCGACTTGCACTCCATGTTCGTGGTTGTTCTCTTCCGGTTGGCATCCTCCGCGATGACACCTACCCAACTGCAACCGCCTCTACCTCCATGTGTTGGCTCTCTTTTGGTTCTCTTTTGCTGGCTCGATCTACTTGGTGGATTCGACCACCACCAAACCCTGCTAGCGCCCGCGAACCACCTCCAATAGCGCGCGTGCCAAGTCACAACCCAACAGCCAAGCTTTTCCCGCGTTCTGCCAACACCAGCTCTGTTGACCTTCTCCTGCACGAGGGCTGGCTTTGTGATCTGATGATCACAATTCTAGTGCCTTTACTGTCCCATGTGCTCTTGATGATTTAGAGCTTCCTGATGTGAAAAGTAGGCTACAAGAATAGGAATTCTGACCATGTTTGAATTTTTGTGAAACAATTTCAAGGATTATAAGTATTTGACATTATGGACTGCCTTTTAAATTTGAAATTCAAAAGACTATATTCTAGTATCTACTTCATTTTGTAATTTGCAGCTGCACTATATGCTCAAAATCTCATCATGTTTTAAACTTGGTTTAGACAAAATTCTTATCATGTTCTAACTTCTAATAGCTGATTATAGTAACAAATTTTTTATCATGTTATGTTAGTTGTTAAATTCTGATCATGTTCTAAATTCTCATAGCTGAGTATTATAATAAAATTGTGCACATGGTTTTCTTTTTGTTGAACTTAATGATATAGAAAATCAACAATTAGCATAACTTAAAAGATTATAGGCATAGCAGCATAGCATACTAGCATATGACTATACTTTATAGCATACTAACATCAATTTAAAGTTTGAAGCATTTGTTTTACTACTTTTCGCAACTTGTAGTTGCACTACATGTTTAAATTTTAATATCAGCATTGATGGTTCGATTTTATCATGATTACGTTACTCATATATGTTTATTGATCATGACTCTTTCTCATATATGCTTGTTGATCCTGATTTCATAATATTTTATGTTATATTTCATTTTAAAGTTTTGAAATTTGTATATGGGCAAACCTAATGCCAAACCTCATTCCGAATCTCATAAAAAAAAATGAGTTCAGACTGAATTTCAAAGTTACCGAATTTGAACTCGAACCATGTGACAGAGCATGTTGTTGGAATTTTTGAAATAATATAAGAAGTAAGTGGTCCCTTGTCCAGCAAACAAGGAGGTCTCATTCATCAATTTAGTGTCTGGTTAGTTTATGACCTTAAAATTACATTATAAGTATTTTAATAATATTATTACAAAAAGATTGCAATAACCTATTCAATGAAACATATTACTATTAGAAATAAAGAAAGCATACATTAATCCAATATACATAATATTTACAAATAGAGAAGATGCTTACCTCACAGAAAACTCCAAAAAGCCCTTTAGGGCATTCTTTCCCTGTCAAAGTACCATCCTTCCCACCATGACCATCGTCACTTCCAGTTCCTCCCCTGCCCATGCATTCCATTCAGATAAAGAGATATGTAAAAGCAGTTGTGCAAAAGACATAAAAGAGGTGACATTAAGCACAATAAGACAACAAAGAAAGGGGGAGCAGAAATACGAGAGGAATTTTCGAATAAATATAGCAAATGGCTAACATTGGAGGCCAATCACAGACACACATGTAACATAATATTTAAGGAAAGCAAGCAAATACCATACCAAAGACGTTAACGAAGTAAAAGAATGGTTTTATCTATAAGATTGCAAAACTTAAGAATTCCTCGATAACAAAGTTAGTAAATTATGCACAGATCAAGACCAAGCACACAACCTTGACTGAGCTAAGCAAGACATCCTTACAGAATCGAGGTGAGTCGCACTATTGCACATAGGGGCAATATATCAAATTTATCGGATATATCGCCGAGTATTTCCCAATATATCGGATTTAAAATATCACGGCATTTCCAATATAATCAACATATTGCGATATATTCATAATATTGCGATACTTTTTGAAATTATCACGAGTTGAAGGAAAATGATGGCCTGCTGACATAAATTGCCAAAAGGAAAAAGTGCAGGATTCAGAAGTGAGTTGAAAGAGTACTTGAAGGTTGAATATGCTGTTAAGCTCATTCAATATTCTAAATTGAATTCATTATCTTCTTCTCGTAGCATCCCTTGTCTCTTCTAATATCAGAGATTCAGATATTCTTCTTCTCTAGCAAAGATTTGTTGGTCTGTATTCTCCAACATAGACTCTGCCAAACCTTCTCATGGTTTTGCTTTTGCTAATGCCTTATCTTCAATTGTGATAGTGAGGAGAATCTATGGGAGAATCATTGCCCCTGTAATGTCAGTTTTCATTAAATAAATAATCTACTTAATATTTGCTTTAATTTTTTGTTAAACAATTGTGTTAGGAATTTTTTGGTATGAAGGTCATTTAAAGGATATGGTCAGGTGCACACTTAAGGTTGAAGATGAAGTTTTTTCCTAAATTCTTTAAGTTAGGTATGGTCACTTATATGTAAACTAAAGCATAATAATTTTCACCTATGAAGAAAAGTAACGAGTGCAGATATTTGCTGAGAGAGGAATAATGCTTTGTATGTAAAACCCTTCTGACTTTTCTTTTATGTAAAGTTACATGCCTGTGTATGAAATTAACTGTTTTGAATTCAATATTTCTGGATCAACTTATTTCAATGTATTTGCACGTCAAATTCGAGCAGAAATGCAATTGTTATGCATCTTATTTATTACTTCTATCATCGTATTTATGTAGCAATGTGTTTATTTGTTGTTGTTGTTGCTTTAGATGTTTAAAAAATTGAAAAAATGAGTATTTTCGTATTTTTTTGAGAACTTGCGACATTTTCCGAGATTTTCCGCCGATACCAGCGAGAAGTTATATTCCAGGACCACGCCGATACTTTCCCCGAGACGATATATGCAACATTGGAGGTGACACTCAGCACAACAAGGCAACAAAAAAAATAGGGAACAGAAACACTAGCTTCTAGAAGGATTTTCAAATAGATATATCAAATGGCTAACGTTGATGGCAGACCTAGACCTGAATCATATAAACTGGGACAGAAGATTGGACAAAGGAAACTAAAGAAGGACAAAAAATGGGAATTACAGGGGAAATTCACAAACAGGAAATAAATATTTTTTTTCCAAAGAAAACCTCGTGGGTGGCTCAACCGCCACTCACAATAGCGGCTGGGTAACCTGGAAGGACTCAGCCAGACTAGAAACAGAGACCTCACAGTGAACTCTGCCTTCAAACAGTTTGTTCGAACCAATTTAACTAACCCACTAAACTAATATATATCTATATTCTTCCAATTGTTGACCCTGGTTATAAACTTATAAGTAGTCTGCCAACTTGGTGGGAATTGTCACTTTGCCCCTTCACCCTCCCCAACAAAAGAAAAGGAAAATGACAAGCATTAATGTCAACTAGGTTTTAGTGCAGGCCTCAGGGACTCTAGAAGCTACAAGCCATTAATTAAGCTACCTCGTCCTTCCTTTAAGCTAGCTGACCTTAAGATACCTTGGTGGAAAGGTCACTATCATCAAAACATCTCTAGCAGCTACAAAATTTATTTCTTTTGTAACGAGCCTTCAACTTAAGAGTCCTCCTCCTAAAACATAACTCCTGCAGGTAACTACTAAAGATAAACACAGTGAAGTTGTGGAATAAGTGACTTTTCATTTGTCTAATTGTATTATTATTATTATTATTATTATTATTATTATGAAGATGATGATCTTTATAATTGTGTTTGTTACATGTTGCTTCAAAATGGCTTATGCAAAAGAACTACAAATTCCATCTTTGTTGCAGACAAATCCAAGCCAATACAGATCAATCACATATAGTGATATGTAGATGAAATTGAAGTAATACAAAGAACATGCATGGAGGTTTGCCTTTTCCATCTGCTATATACCTATCATTGAAATAGTTTTATCATAAAGACATATACAGTAGCTAGCAAAAAAAATTATTTAAAAACACTCATGCTCACCAACCTACCAAAATATCACAGTCAGGTGTCTAACAAAACTCTTGGTGTCAATTAACAATGGCAACCGTTCAGCCAATTTACATCATGGCAGAGTTAGTCCACAACATAGTTGCATGGGTACATCTATCCAATGCAGCGTGGATTTACAATCTTGGTTACCAATCATGGTACACCATTTAGTCATTCAATCAAGACCAAAATGTGAAAAACTTGCACAATCTATAAGAAAATGTAAAAAACTTGCGGAATCTATAACAAGAAAATATGAAGCATCTTCAAAATCCAATAGCACTATATCAACTCTGCTTGAGTTTCAACAGCCATGGACTGGTTCTGTTTTAAGAAATAATCTCTGTATGTTTTGAATCAAATTAGATAAATGAAAATAATTCAGAAAAAGTGACAAGAAGGTTGGATTTGCAACCTTGTCAATATTGTTCCATTAACTGCAGCCATCGGAACATACTCATCTCCTGTAGCTATTTTAAACCAATCAAAATGAACTCTTCCACCACCTCCGCCTCCACCACCAGGCTGACCACCATGTCCCCCTGAACTAGAAAGCAATGAATTGTTACCCAATGTAAGTGTTTGTAAGAAGAAAAGAAGGCTTCCACCAGAACCACCACCAGAACCGCCCATTACATCAACATTCTGGCATTCAGTGAGGGATTTATAACTCTCTCCATCTGCTCTCATGGATCCAAATATCTCCAACCTTGATAAAGGATGCTCCATGGAACCCATCACTGTCAAAAAACATATGTTTTGTAAAGAAATATTAGCTACAAAACTAATCCTACATTAAGTACCAGCAAAGTAAACAAAATATTTTCCACAAAACAGTGCTATATTTCAATTTAAAGAAATATGTAAATGCCAAAGATAAACTGGCATTTGTCTTTAATAGAACATATCAATTAAACGAAAGATCACTTACAAAATAATAGCTAACTATAAATATACCATCATCGTAACGATCTGTAACGGATTGACAGTTAATTTGAATTCCATAAAATAAAGAAAACTTTGAAGACAAACTTCAAATTTAAGTGTCCATGTCTCAGTCAGGGATTGTGGATACAGGGCTCGCCCAACCAATCTAGCCCTAACGCTCTTGCAAAGGTGCTCGCTCATGCCTGTGCAAGTAGAGACCCACATCTACTCTGAAAGCCCTACTTTAAAGCCAAGGCAAAAGGATTTTCTCTATTCTGAATGTAAATTTTTGGTGTTCACCCCAACCCGATTTCAAGTCAAGTGTAAAAGAGTTTAATGCCCAACCCACATATGAATGACTTCTGCAACTTCATATAAAATATCAGACTTAAAACACAGAATGAACATCACATTCTACAGGCAGAAATAAATAATAATTTGCACGCCAGGAAATTTTAGACACAAGGATTTTTCGGCAAATAGGCCAGGCAAAACCCAGAATGGAAAACCTGTTAGCTAAGTCACATGGTTCGGGTTCGGGTTCAGCAAGAATTAGGTTCAGTTCAGGTTCAAATTTTTCTATGAGGTTTGGATGAGGTTCGACTATATATATATAAAAATTTTCTTCATATACTCCCCCTTAACTAATTTTCTACACCCCATAGCCCATAGGATTCAATGAACTTAGGTTACTATTCATAATTTCATCGTATATACTTGCTGTTTATGACATTTCTGCTCACAGATTTGTGCTTCTAACTTCTAAGAGTAGGTTTTTGTGGTTTAACAGCGGATTTACATGCTTCCCACAACAGTAGTTTGTTCTTAGGGGTAAATCTATGTTCTTACTTGTTGTTTGGTGTGTTCTTATGTAGACTACAGGTATGATATTTCAAATTACAGAGAGCATTTAATTTATAGACAACATAAATAAATAGAGAGCATTTAATCTATAGAAATCGTAAATAAATCAAGAGCATTTAATTTACAAACAACATAAATAAATAGAAAACATTTAATTCATAGACAGCATAAATAAATAGAGATTATTTAATTTATAGACAACATTTAATTTTATTGGTATTGTGTGTTTTTTTTTAATTTGAATTTTTTTTCAGTAAAAAAATTGAACCTCAAAATAAAATTTCCTTCAGGTTCACCTTGAGGTTCGAGTTCGGCTTTAGGTTCGACATTAGGTTCGCCTTCAGTTTCGGGTTTGACAAGGTTCGGGTTCGGCTTCAGGTTCGACATTAGGTTCGGCGAACCTAAACGAATTTCAAATTTTTTTTGAGGTTCGCCGAACCTCGAACCTCAAGGATTAGGCTCGGCGAACCCTGTCACTTAGCCTGTTAGAGAGTTAGAGAGGAATTTTTATTTCAGTCAAATTCAAGCTACAGCATTAATGACAAAACTCAGACCAACTTATATCTGCCCAACACCTTGAATTTCATGCAAAAGTGTAATTAAACAGACTGTACGGACCAGCAGAATCTTCCGCGATTTGTGTGCCTGCTGTACGGTCACTTCTGTACTCTGTTGTACGGTCACACCTCGAAATTTGTGCCCCTGCAAATCTGAAACCTCACGCCAACTCAGCAAACAGCATTCTCAATTTCTGTGCCACCTGCAGAAGAAAATCGTATTGTACGGCCTGTACAGCGCAATTAATGCAGAAATCCCTTCCTCGAAATATGTGTTAGACGCATTGGGAATTGTGCCAATAACCTACTGTACAATCACCTTGGAATTTGTGCCTGGAAAAACTGCCTCAAGCTGTGTTCTCCTCTTCTCTGGAAATCAACTCTCTCAAAAATGAACAAAAAAAATGTCTCTTCACATGGAGATTTGCCTTTAAGTAAAAATTAGAAGGGTAAGTGAAAGGTCATCTAATCCAAGGGCCCAGATTGGATTAGATGAGTGGTTGTGATAAAATCATTTTTCTCCGAAAATTAAATTTTTAAATCACTACTTAAATTTTTCACTTAAAGTGCACTTTAATCCCTAAAGCGCATTTAATGCTCATCTCAAGTCATTAATATAAAGCCCATGTGACATGATCCCTTTTTCGTAGTGACTTAGGCAAAAGTCACCAAAGAGAACAACTTCCAAGGTATAAAACTTCAACACTCCCTCTTACCGAGGAAGTTGTTCTTCACCACTCCCAACTTATCTCTGAAGTGAAAGAACTTGATTCTTCCAAGAGACTTTGTCAGGATATCTGCAACCTACTCATCAGTGGAAATGTACTACAACTCCACATCTCCTCTCTGAACATAATCATGGATGAAATGGTATCTGATCTCAATATGCTTTGACCTGTCATGAAATACCAGATTCTCAGAGAGCTAGATGCAACTCTAATTGTCACAATAGATCACCATAGGCCTCAGCTCCTGATTAAATAAGGCCACTAACTTGCGAAGCCACAGTGCTTCGCAACTACCCTGACTAGCTACCATGTACTCGGCCTCAGCATAACTCAAAGCAACGGACTTTTGCTTTCGACTGAACCACGACACTGCTGCTGGGCCCAAACTAAAACAACAACCGGAAATGCTCTTCCAGTCCGTCGATCTGTCACACTACCTACCTAATCTGAATCCGTGAAGCCAACCAAGCCAACTCCACCCGATCTTCTATAGTCCAAACCATAATCCACCGTCCCAACAAGGTATCTCAATACATGTTTTGTGGCTACCCAGTGCACTCTCCTAGGCTCCATCGTTAATTGGTTGAGAGTGTTCATCGCAAAACACAAGTCTGGCCTAGTGTTGATCATATCCATCAACAAACCTATGAGCAAACAATATAATGTCAGATCCACCAACTCTCCCTTAAAAGCATGAAGCGTCTTCCAGTTGGTGACCATAGGTGTAGACATCTTCCTGCAGTCCTCCATCTAAAATCTCCTCAAAATATCCACTGCATACTTTCCCTTCCCGGGGAAAATATGACCATGCTCCTACCAAACCTCCAATCCCAAAAAATAATGCATCAACCCAATGTCAGTCATATCAAACTTTGAAGCAAGATCTCTCTTGCAACCTGCAATAGGTCTCTCATCACCTGTGATAAATAGATCATCCACATACAGCAGAAGAATGAACGGATCATCTCCAACCATGATGAAGTAGAGATTCGGATCAGCCTCACTCTTCTGAAAACCCAACGACAGCAAGTAAGAGTCTATCCTGGAACACCAAGCTCAAGGAGCTTGCTTCAATCCATACAAGGCTTTCTTCAGCTTGCAAACATGAGACTCTCTCCCATGAATCTCAAAGCCCTATAGCTACTCCACATAAACCTCCTCCTGTATGATTACATTGAGAAATGCAGTCTTCACATCCATCTGATGAATCTTCCAACCCATTTCTGCAAAAATGGAAATCAATGATCTGATAGAAGTATAACGAGCAACCGATGCAAAGGTCTCATCATAATCAACTCCCTCTACCTGTGAAAGCCCTCGCCCCAGAAACTGAGCTTTGCATTTCTCCACACGGCCATCTGCAGCATGTTTTACCTTGTAAAGCCATCGAAAAGTCACCACTAACTTCCCCTCAAGTCTCGGAACGATCTCCCAAACATCGTTCTTCAAGATGGAATGGTACTCTTCCATCATTGCATCTCTCCACACATGATGTTGAGAGGCCTCCTCAAATGTAGCTAGCTTTGAATCACAAAGACTAGCAACCAAATCCATACCCAACCTGTCTAGCATCACTATTGTCCTCACTGGTTCCTTGGGAAATCCAAATGCCTCTGCTTCCTTCAAGGTGTCACGAAGCCATTTAGGCTTGCTCTTCCCTGAAGGACTCTCCTAAATTGGTCTATCCTCATCTGATTAACTCCCAAAAGTAGAAGACCCAGAAACCTGTGTACCAGGAGCTGGTGAACCTACCATTGGTGAAACATGTGATTCAGAAACTACCACTGGTGAACCTGTGACCTGACAACCAAATCTTGTCCCCAAAGTACCTGATGGTTGAACCACTGAACCTGAAGACCCTGGGCCTATAATCTTTGGCCCAATCACTATGAAAACCTATGAACTTGTACTCTATACTGAAGGTAGCTATAAAGCTACCTGAGGTGTGGGAGCCTGTTGCTCCCCCTGCGCTGACTCTCTGGACTTCCTGAAGGCTCGTTCCTCCTCAAATATCACTTCCTGCCTAACAACAACCTTCCTCTGTGCAAGAAGATAAATGCGGAAGGCCTTCGAAGTCTCATCGTACCCCAAAAAGATGCCTCTCTCTGCAGTGGGCTCAAACTTTGTCCTCTTCTCAGAAGGGATATGTGAGTAAGTCGGGAACCAAATATATGAAAGTGACCAACCTCAAGCTTCTTTCCTATGAACACCTTCTCAGGAGTCTTCCTCCCCAAGGCACGATGGGGACTCCTGTTCTGAAGGTATACAGCAGCGTTATACGCCTCAACCCAAAGGAAGAAAGGAAGTGACTGATCATGTAACATGGCTCTTGCTGCTCCCACAAATGTATCGGTTCTTCCTTTCTACTACTTCATTTTGCTCAGGATTGTATGGTACAATCAACTATTTTTGAATGCCCTCCTGTATGCAATACTCATCAAACTCCTTGGAGGTATACTCACCCCCGTTATCTAATATGAGAGCCTAAATCCTCCTCCCTGTCTAGTTCCCCACAAGAGCTTTGAACTCTTGGAACCTCTACAAGACGTCCTCAGACTTCTTTCTCCTCAAGAAGTAGATCCAGGTCTTCCTAGAATAATCATAAATGAATATCACATAATACTCAAAACCTCTGAAAGAAACAAATAACATGGGTCCACACAAATCTGAATGTATCAAATCAAGCAAATTGGCTAACCTGTTGTCACTGCTCGGAAAAGCAGTCTTGGTGTACTTTCCCAAAGCACACCCTCTGCACACATCACTGTGCTCTGTGTTGAACTCAGGTAATTCGGTAACCATATCCCTCAACATCCTCGGAGCTAGATGATGCAGATGAGCCATCCTCCTATGCCATAGCTCACAGAGCTCATTGCTATTGCTATGCGTCAAAGCATGTTGGGGCTGAAACAAGAGCTTGTACAGCTACCCACATCTGACTCCAATGATGTAAGAGGCAGATGGTCCTACAGTCTTGGGGAAAACTCACACATGTCCATCTAGGAAAGACACCCCAAGTACTCTTTCCTCGATCATGGAAACTGATATCAAGTTCTTCTTCAGCCCAAATACAAATAACACGTCCCTCGAGGTCATGGGACTCATGGACTCCCTCTGAAATGTGATGATCCCACGCCCAACAACTATGACAACTGTGTCATCCCCCAACACTACCTCCACATCTATACCTGCCTGTGAAAGCTCGGAGAACATCTCCCAAGCACCTGTCATGTGGATCGATGCACTGAATGAATGGTTGGTCAACAAAGAATGCTCCTTCTCAATCTCAATGTCTGTGTTGGTGATGATGGATACCCACTCTCTCTCAACATGCCCAGCAGAGAGAGAAAACTCTCTCAAATCGCGCTACATACTCCTCAATCTCAGTTGAAGTTGCGATCTGCTGCTTCTTCTTCTTCTTCTTTGGACACTGTGAGGCATAGTGTCCAAACCAGTGTTACAAATATCGTGTCGACGAATATATCACCGAGGGTCCAAAAAGAAATTATCAGATTTATCGGCGAAAATGTGGGCAAACATTTGCAATATATCAGCAAACTTTAAAAAAATACAAAAATATTCATTTTTTTTCAATTTTCTAAACATCTAAAGCAACAAGAACATCAAATAAACACATTGCCACATAAATATAGAAAAAAAAACAATATATAACATGTATAAGACGTCTAGTGATACATCACACATCAAAAATGAATTGTGTGTTGGATCTTGAGTCCTCGACTCATGAATCACCAAAAATATACAATCAATGTATCTCATATGCAATGAAATCAACTAAATAAAGTAAACTATGGATTCCCTCTACCCCTTTTATGGGCATACGTAATCACTCTAGTAATGGCTCTACCTCTAGAGCTAGAAATCCCAGGCGCTCTTGGGGTTCTTCATGGACTATGTTGTCCTACAGAAGTGCCTAGAAACTGATGTACTCTAGAAGAATGATGAAGTACTAGACCCTCATCAAGTCCTCTACCAAAACATCAAGAAAAATGCAAACTGAGTTGGCATTCACATCAATGTCGACAAAAATTGAAGGAAATACAAATAAAAAAACAAACTCCAAATCCCTATTGAACAGAATCCAATGAAAGTCCGCATAGATACAAGCTTTTTAATTCGGAATAAATGCAATGAACAAAGAAAATAATGAAAAAATCCACAGCCCCATCTAGCCTATCCTCCAACCTAAGTCATGTTGTCATTTTACTGCAAATTCAAGTTTCAACAAGGTGCTCCCCACTGACAAAAGAAATTTACTAACAGTTTGAAAATTTCAATGCAAAAATCTGCCCACCATGCTCTGAAACCATGTAAATTTTTGGTGTTCACCCCAACCCTATTTCAAGTCAAGTATAAAAGAGTTTAATGCCCAACCCAAATATGAATGACTGTTGCAACTTCATATAAAATATCAGACTTAAAACACAGAATGAACATCACATTCTACAAGTAGAAAATAAATAATAATTTGCACACCATGAAATTTTAGACACAGATTTTTCGGCAAATAGCCCAGGCAAAACCCAGAATGGGAAAACCTGTTAGAGAGTGAGAGAGGAATTTTTATTTCAGTCAAATTCAAGCTACAGCATTAATGACAAAACTCAGACCAACTTATCTCTGCCCAACGCCTTGAATTTCCTGACAAAGTGTAATTAAATAGACTATACGGACCAGCGGAATCTTCCTCAATTTGTGTGCCTGTTGTACAATCACTTATGTACTTTGTTGTACGGTCACACCTCGGAATTCGTGCCACTACAAATCTGGAACCTCATGCCAACTCGGAAACAACATTCTCGATTTCCGTGCCACCTACAAAAGAATTTGTAATGTAGGAACTGTATTGTACATATTGTACTGTACAGTCTGTAATGTATTATGCAATTAATGCAGAAATCCCATCCTTGAAATCTGTTCCAAATGCATTAGGAATCATGCCAATAACCTGCTGTACAATCACCTTGGAATTTGTGCCTGGAAAAACTTCCTCAAGCTGCCTTCTCCTCTTCTTCTCTGGAAATCGACTCTCTCAAAAATTAACAAAAAAATATGTCCCTCTTCACATGGAAATTTGCCTTAGATGGGTAAGTGAAAGGTTATCTAATCCAAGGGCCCAGATTGGATTATGAATGGTTGTGATAAAATCATTTTTCTCCAAAAATTAAATTTTTAATTCACTCACTTCTTAAATTTTTCACTTAAAGTGCACTTTAATCCCTTAAGTGCATTTAATGCTCATCTCAAGTCATTAATATAAAGTACATGTGACATGACCCATTTTTCATAGTGACTTAGGCAAAAGTCACCAAGGGGAACAACTTCCAAGGTATAAAACTTCAACAGTGAAAAGGAAAAAACAAGACGTTCCCACAAGATGGAGGAAATGACATAACCTATGTTGCGTGGGAGCACCCCCCCCCAGAAGGGAGCGCCCAGATTGGATTATGAATGTTTGTGATAAAATCGCTTTTCTCCAAAACTAAATTTTTAATTCACTCACTTCTTCAATTTTTCACTTAAAGTGCATTTAATGCTCATCTCAAGTGATTAATATGAAGTCCATGTGACATGACCCCTTTTTCGTAGTGACTTAGGTATAAAACTTCAACACTGAAAAGGAAAAAACAAGACGTTCCCACAAGATGGAGGAAATGCCACAACTTATGTTGCGTGGGTCCATACGGTCATGCCTCCCCAAAAATTATCCATAATTGTTTTTAAAGGCAGGTCAGCTTGGTGTAAAAATCAAGTTAAAAGTCATTTTTTTTAAGTTTACCTTTTCCAAAATAAGAAAAAAATTATATATAATATATAGCCATATTACAGTGGGTTCTAGTTCCACACAGAAAAAGGAAAATTTCTAGATGGTAAACAATGAAGAACTACATGCCTAAATTAATTGTAGCAGAGATTAAGTTAATAGCGTACAACACTGTCTCAGGTGTTACCCCCCTATTTGCATGGAGTAAATTTTGAAACCATTTTCAGGCCTTGGAAGCAATTATGGGTACTACAACAGCAAGTTGCAGTGGTAAGAGCTTTATTTTCTGATCTGAGCAGCATCCGATAGAAAACTGTGCATAGTTGAAGCAGTAAACCCCATCAAGATAGAAACTGGGTGTGAAAGGAGCAGTTCTGGGCCTGTTTGACCCCAAACCAGCATTGAAGAACAGTTCCATTGTATTCTGCGCAGTTTTTGCCAATTTTCAGGTTGATTAAGCTGGTTGCAAAAGAATGAATTGAGGCAAGTCCAAGAAATGTTTCAGCATGATAAATTACAGGTGGTTGTTGCAACTATTGCTTTTGGGATGCAAATTGTTAAGGCAAATGTGTTGCGAATTATCCACTATGGCTGGCCAGTGGCCACAGAGCTTAGAACACTATTACCAAGGGGCTGGAAGAGTCAAAGGAGATGAGTTGCTGGAAGATTGCTCTCTATATGAAAATACTTCCTTCGCTGTTGCTGAGTAGAAGAAATGCAGAACAAACACGGAATGCACTTAATATGCTGTCAGAATGTTTCTGATATGGTACTTGTTCAGTACATTAGAGAAGATTTGATGGTTTCGATAGAACTACAGATGGCAATAGACTACAGACCATCTGATGACAAGATAAGCGCCATAGTGTGCTGATTGATGCTGGTATGGCAGACCCTTCTGAGGTTCTAGCTAGTATTGAATCACAAATATTTAAAGTGAAGGAAGATGTTTTAAGCAGAATAGAAAGCTGCATAAAAGACCAGAGGTTTAAGAAATGAAATGGAGTATATGATTACGGCCCGCACGATTCTTCACAATTGCTATGGAATTCAGGATATCCACCGATAGTCATGATAGTGATACAGTTATGGAAGCTATTGTGAAGTTATGTCACATGGTTCGGATTCGAATTCAAGTTCAGCAACCATGAGATTCAGGTTCAAATTTGCCTTTTCGGATGAGGTTCGGCATTAGGTTCATCCATGTATATATTTTCAAAATATAAAAAATATTCTATAATATATTTACATATCATATGTATAATATATACTAAATTATAAAAAAATACAAATATAATATATGGTATATAATATATGTCTAAAATATCTAATAAACATGTTATAACTTATAAGTTATAACCTATGAACTTTATAAATTATATGGCATAAACCACACTTAATAACCTATCTGCTCTTAATATTATCTATTCAATCCTATCTAAGCAAGAACCTTAAGGGATTGTCTCAGTCGCCGACAGTGATACTCTGTGTAGGCTTGTAGCAGACTAGCATTAGAAAGTTGAAACTAGAAGTAGAACCCCAGGTCTGACTCCCAACTTCCAAGTGGTGGCCGGTACACACTCTTTGTGTAGCACAGTAGCAATAGATACCTGTAGTGGTGTAGCGGCATAGCCTAAGCATGACAAGCGACAACGTCTATGCAGACTGCAGTGAATGAATCTGAACTTGAAGCGGAATGGAGTTGGACAGGGAACGTGGGCAGCAGAATGGACAACGAACGCAGGAGGAATGGGCAGCAAAAGCAGGAGGCAGAATGGGTCGGGAACACGAGCGATGGAAGATAGGGTAGGCACGCAATTTAGGGTTTAACTTAAAAACGAACTTAATCACATAAAATTCAAAAATTCGCCTTAAAATTTGCTTTCAAAATCGGGTTCGATTTGGTTCGGCTTGGAGTTCAGCGTTGAAGTTCGCCGAACTAAAACGAATTCAATTTTGTTTAAAGTTTGTCAAATTTCGAACTTTAACGCTGAAAAGCGGCAAACCATGTGACATAGCTTTTAATTTTAAATTGACTTGTACACCCACAATGTCTTGGGGAATAAGCCAAATAGTAGAAATGATGACACATAAGCATGCAGCTCAACAAATGATGCAATGTTGAGCCCAAGAAGGGGACGTCATACCCCAGCTAACCCCAACGTTTGTCTTTAGCCCTCAACACCCCCCTCTTTCTTGCAAGGTACGGCATTTTTGTGCTTGCTTGATGGAGAGCATCCTTCTTCTTTTTGCTTGGAGGTGACAAAATGAGTATTTAAAAGATGGATCGAAGTCCATGTGGGCAAAAGAAAGGTGTTCTCAGGTGAGTACAAGATCCTCACAAGCGCATGTTAATGTAATTGTAACTTCGGAATGTATTCACTTGTATTTCTCATCTATTGTAACCTAATGTTTATTCCGGGATGTTCTTGTGTCATGTCATGCCCCGATGTTCCGATCGGGAGAATCAATAATGTGAACAAGTCATGTCAAGTCATTGTGGGTAACCCTCCTATTGTCTAAGGGTTAAAGTCCCCGCAGTTCCGGGGCACTAGGGTTATTAGACTCTCCTAGTGAGGTCGGCCCTAGTAGGGTTTTAGTCATGTCGGGATTAGTATAAATAGAGAGCTGGACTATCTATTTAGCACACATCTCATACACACTCAAGAGTAGCGCATAGTTGAGAAAGAGAAAGACACTGGGGCAAGAGGAAAGAGCTTACTGCTGTCGGGAGATTGTCTTACTGTTTTTGGGTTTCTCTTTGGTGCTGATTCTATCTCAGAGGAAGTTGCGGGGTTTTCTCCATTTATGGTTTCCCCGAGGAAAAACACTGTGTTCATTGTCTCTCGTGTTTGATTGTTGTGCTTGTTGTTCTCTCATTTTAAAGATCCTAATGATATGCTAGCTTAATGTTGAAAAACTAACATGGTATCAAAGCTAACCTGAGAAGAAGACACTATGCAGCTGCGGGAACTAGGGCTTCCTATTTTCTGGATCTCTCTCCACAGATTTTCAGCAAAAGAAGGGTGGAATAACTCTCCTTCCTAGGGCACATCTTTCTGTGGACCCGACACTACTGCCGAAAATTAGGGCTTTTCACAGAAGAGGAATTTTTCAGTGAGCCCAGGCCTGGATTGATCTCCTCCCCAAAACCGAAGTTAGGGATCAATTTCAAAGCATTTGGTTGGACAGAACTCCGGAAAAGCAAAACCCTAATCTGCTCTTGAACCAGTACTGCAGGATTTCAGCTTCAAATCTAGATCTGACATCTTGACCTGGTAAGATCTAAATCTTTTGTATTTCCATTTGAGGTTCTCAGTTAAGATGTCTCATCATACCAAGCTTGATGAAAAGCTTGAGGGAGCTGATAACTTCCGAGCTTGGAAGTATAGGATCTCCCTGGTCCTGGAAGAAAATGAGTTGGACTCCTATATCCAGGAGGAGGTTCCAGTTCCAGAGGGAGATGAGGCCAAGGCCTTACATAAGAAGAAGTTGGTTATGGCAAAGAGGATCATTGCAGATTCTATCAAGGATCACCTTATTCCACA
The DNA here is from genome assembly GCA_001517045.1 of Pseudotsuga menziesii. NCBI lineage: Eukaryota > Viridiplantae > Streptophyta > Pinopsida > Pinales > Pinaceae > Pseudotsuga > Pseudotsuga menziesii. The sequence continues at coordinate 309,369 of LPNX010006766.1, read as the reverse complement.
GGTGTCCTCCCTCAAGACACCTAAAGCCATGTTTGATGCCCTAACCAAACTGTTTGAAGGGAAGAACATCAATCGAAAGATGACTCTAAGAAACCAATTGAAGAATGTCAAGATCCAAAATGAGGAGACCATCCAATCATACTTCACAAGGGTCTCCCAGATCAAAGAACAACTAGAAGCTGTAGATGAAGAAGTGGAGAATGCAGAAATTGTGATGACAACATTGAATGGCCTCCCTAGGTCATGGGATTCTTTTATCCAAGGAATTTGTGCTAGGAAGAAGTTGGTCAAGTTCAGCAAACTGTGGGAAGAATGCTCTCAAGAAGAAGCTCGGATAGCAGCTCGAGAAGAAAAGATGGGAAATGAAGATCAAGCTCTCACAGTACACTCTAGGAAAGGAAGAAGGGAAAAGCATCATTACCAAGGTAAGCATTCTCACCAGAAAGGTTCATCTAAACTCAGATGTTATACATGTGATGAAATAGGACACTTTGCTAGAAACTGTCCCATGAATAAGAATGGATCCAAGAAGAAGAAGAACTCCAAAAGAAAACATCATGCTCACACTGCTGAGGATGATGATCCTCCAAGGAAGAGAGTAAAGCAAGAAAGTGAAGACTCTTCAAGTAAGGATGAATATGTTCTGATTTCTGCTCTCATGGGAACTGTCACTCATGGAAGCAAAGATTTGCTTATTGACAGTAGGGCTTCCAAACACATGACAGGTTTCAAAGAATCCTTTGAGAAACTATTCGAACATAATTCACCCCATAAGGTGAAGCTAGGAGATGACTACCAATATCCAATAAAAGGCAGTGGTGAATCCTCCTACAAGCTAGACTCTGGAAAGACTATAAAAATGAAGGATGTTCTATTTGTACCAGGACTCAAGAAGAACCTTCTCTCCATATCTGCGCTAGATGCAAAAGGCATGAGGGTTGCATTTATAGATGGCCAAGTTATCATGTGGCCAAGAGGAAAGACTATTGACGATGCAATAATGATTGGAGAACAAGAAGGAGGTTTATACAAGCTGAAGGGCCATTCAGAACAAGCTATGGTCCATGACACAATAGAGCCAAATGAACTATGGCATAGAAGGCTTGCACATGTGCATTACAGAGCACTACCACTTGCAAGCAACGCTGTTGAAGGCCTTCCAAAAATTCAAGCAAAACATGAAGGGGTCTGCAAAGGATGTGCGAAAGGGAAGAATACAAAGAAGACATTTCCAAGTAGCCAGAGCAAGGCAAAAGGAATCTTGGAAATCATCCACTCCGATGTATGCGGTCCAATGTCATCAAGTTCACTAAGCGGGTATGTATACTATGTTTCTTTCATTGATGACTTTTCTAGTAAGACATGGATTTACTTCATGAAGAACAAAGATGAAGTGTTCAGCAAGTTTAAGGAATTCAAAGCCTCGATCGAGAACCACACAAAAAAGATCAAGAGCTTTCGATCAGATAATGGCAGAGAATTCAAATCAAATGAATTCAAAGACTTATGCAAAGAATTAGGGATTAAGAGGGAGTTGTCCACTCATTACAATCCACAACAGAATGGGGTTGCAAAAAGGAAGAATAGAACTATCATGGAAGCTGCAAGAGCAATGCTTCATGATCAGGATCTTCCTATGCATCTATGGGCAGAAGCAGCCAGAACATCGGTGTATGTACAGAACCGTACTCCACACAAAATAATCGAGAATAAGACTCCTAAAGAAGTCTTCTCCGGCAAGAAACCAGAAGTCAGCCATCTCAGAATATTCAGCTATCCAGTGTACATACACATACCAAAAGAGAAGAGAACAAAACTAGATCCTTCAGGAAAGAAGGGTATATTTGTGGGATACTCTGAAAGCTCGAAGGCTTATGGAATATACTTCCCAGGATACAAGAAGATAGACATCAGCAGGGATGTAACATTTGATGAAGACACAGCTTACAACAAATCCAGAAAGAGACCTGCTGAAGAACTTGAAGAATCCGAAGTTCCCAGAATTCATGATACAACCATGAATGAAAAAATTCAAGAAGAAGATCGAGAATTTGAAGAACCACAAAGACCTGTAGATCCACCTCAGGAGAAGAATCCTCACAAGAGGAAACCTGCTTGGGTACGAGAAATTATCCAAGGTGTGGAAAGATATGGGGCTCCAGAAGAAAACCACAGAGAAAGAAAGAGAACCAGATCTTGCTCTGGATATGTAGCCTTACTATGTGACTTTATCAAAGAAGAACCTTCCAGTTATGAAGAAGCGACAGAACGGAAAGAATGGAAGGATGCGATGATCGAAGAATATCAATCAATCATGAAGAACGATGTTTGGGATGTTGTCCCAAGACCAGAAGGGAAGTCAGTTGTAACTTCCAAATGGATCTACAAGATCAAACATGCTGCGGACAATAGCATAGAGAAATATAAGGCAAGATTTGTGGCTCGTGGCTTCTCACGGAAGGAAGGAATAGACTATGAAGAAACCTTTGCTCTTGTAGCCAGATACACTTCCATCAGATCAGTACTTGCTTTGGCTACAGTAATGAAATGGAAGATACACCAAATGGATGTCAAGACTGCTTTCTTGAATGGTGTAGTGGAAGAGGAAGTGTATGTAGAACAACCACTCAATTTTGAGACACATGACAGGGAGTCTCATGTGTGCAGACTGAAGAAAGCCCTGTACGGTTTGAAACAGGCACCCAGGCCATGGTACGGCAGAATTGACAGCTTTCTATCCAGTTTGGGCTTTACCAAGAGTAAAGCAGATTCCAACCTTTACTACAAGGTTGAAGATGGCAACCCAGTGATGCTTCTACTGTATGTAGATGATCTGTTTGTAACAGGTATGGATGGGTTGATTGCTAATACGAAGAGAAAGCTTGCTGTCGAGTTCGAAATGAAGGACTTGGGTATGATGCATTATTTTCTAGGTATGGAAGTGTGGCAGAATGCGGATGGAATCTCTCTCGGACAAGGGAAGTATGCAGTAGAGATCCTGAAGAGGTTTGGGATGATGGACTGCAAGGCTATGGCCACACCTATGGCATCGAACCTGAAGCTATTGAGCGATGCTTCATCAGAGACGGTTGATGCTACGATGTATCGTCAGATGATTGGGTCCTTGATGTATCTGACAAACACGAGAACAGACATTTGCTTTGTTGTGAACACCTTGAGCCAGTTCTTGACAGATTCGAGAAATGTTCACTTGATTGCTGCAAAGCATATTCTGAGGTACCTGAGGGGTACAATTGATTATGGGCTCAAGTACGAGGCGAATCAAAAGATTAACCTAGAGGGTTATGTTGATTCAGATTAGGCAGGCAGTGCCATTGATAGGAAGAGCACTTCAGGGTGTTGCTTCAATATGGGATCAAGTGTGATCTCTTGGTTTAGCAGGAAGCAATCCTGTGTGGCACTGAGTACAGCTGAAGCAGAGTATGTCGCAGCTTGTTCAGCTAGTTGTGAGGCAGTATGGCTGCGGAAGCTACTGTCTGATTTATTTGATCTCCGGATGGATGCTACTTGTATACATTGTGACAACCAGAGTTGCGTGAAGTTGTCAGAGAATTCAGTGTTCCATGACAAGTCAAAGCATATTGAGATCAAGTATCACTATATCAGGGATATGGTGCAGAGGGGAGCAGTGAAGCTCCAGTATGTTGCGACGGAGGAACAGATAGTTGATGTATTGACGAAGCCATTGGCTAGGGTGAAGTTTGAGTATTTCAGGGAGAAGCTTGGTGTTCTCCAGATCGAGGTTTCCTCCAAGGGAAAGTGATGAGTCCCATAGCCATTCTGACATGGTCAAAGGATTGGTTCCTTCCATGGTCAGATGTAAGGGCTGAGCCATTCTGACATGGTGAGAGGATTGGTTCCTTCCATGTCAGATATAAGTGTTGAATGCCATTCTTGGAATGGAGGTACCTGGTCAGTTACCAGGAACAGTCAGTCCGGGACTGAGAGAGCCATTCTGACGAGTAGGTCAGATGTAAGGGTTGAGCCATTCTGTCATGGTTAAAGGATTAGGTTCCTCCCATGTCAGATGTGAGTGTTGGCCATTTTGTCGAGTAGGATAGATGTAAGAGCAACTGCCATTCTGGGAATGGAGGCACCTGGTCAGTTACCAGGTAGCTCAGTCTGGGACTGGGAGCCATTCTGATATGACTGTAGGATTGGTTCCTACTTGATCAGATGTGAGTGCACGCCCTTCTGAACATGCATGTTGGATTGGTTCCTCGCATGTGTCAAACGTAAGTGCAGAGCCTTTTTTAACATGCATGTTGGTTCCTCGGACTCGGCAAAGACTCGGCTAGGATGTGACTCGTCGACTCGGGAAAGACTCGAGAAGGACTCGGGACAAACTCGGGAAATAGAAAAAAACCTAAAATATAGTAAATTTTGGTAAAATATAATTCATTTATATATTATCCTTCAATTATATTTTAATTTTTATAATCCATACTCAGATATATATATATATAATCCTAAAGTATATATATATAATTCTAAAAGTATTTATATATAATCCTTCAATTAAATTTTAATTTTTATAATCCATTCTCATATATATATATAAAATCCTAAAATATATATATAATACATATTATATTAGAGTAAAAGTAAAGTAAATAATATATTATAATATGTATACATTATAACCTATGTTATTTAATATATTATAACCTCTAGCTATTTATCCTTTATCTTAAAAAAATAATAATAAAGTTAATATGAAATATAACACGATTAAACCCAGAATATATGAAATATCAAAGTTTAAACAATTAACTTAAGCCATCCGAATGTGAATACACTATACAGAGGGCAACAAAGACAGGAGTAATAAGAAGCCACATCGTGGCCACTGATAAAGCCGCAACCTACCGGAATGCAAACTTTAAAGTTTAAACAATAACTTAAGCCATCTGAAGGTGAATACACTATATGGAAGGCAACAAAGACAGGAATAATAAGAAGCCACATCGTGGCCACCGATAAAGCCGCACAACTACCGGAATGCAAACAACGACGCCCGTAAGGAAAACGTTTCACAGGATAGCAAGTAGTTGACAGGTCGCCCGGAGGGAAACCGAAACCGTCTGGCTACAATTGGATTAAGTCTGAAGAAATAAGACGTTGCCGAATGTGAGGAAATTTCAACAGTTGAAGTTAAACCAATTGAATTTGACTTTTTTTGGTAGAAGTTCGAGTATGTGTCCAGTCTCGGGCGAGTCCAACCGAGTAAGTGTAGAGTCTAGGCGAGTCTCCCGAGTTTGTCGATTATTTCTGCGTTGGCGAGTCTGTCCACGAGTACGGGCCGGTTACTCGTTTTTGGGTCTGACTCGAGCAGACTCGCGAGTACTCGCGAGTCTTGGCCGAGTCATGCTTCACTGGTTGAATGTAAGTGCAGAGCCTTTTTGAACATGTATGTTGGATTAGTTCCTCGCATGTGTCAAATATAAGTGCCAAGCCTTTTTGAACAAGCATGTTGGATTGGTTCCTCGCATGTGTCAAATGTGAGTGCTGGGCCTTTCTGACAGGGTTGTGGGATTGGTTCCCACATAGTCAGATGTGAGTGTTGGGCGTGCCTTTCTGATATGATTATAGGTTAGTTCCTACATGATCAGATGTAAGTGCTGAGCGAAGACCTACATGGTGGCTAGGCCTACATCCAGCATGAAAAAGGGCCGACTCTGTAGAACTTCCTATGACGAGAAGAATCATGAGATAGCACCCGTGAAGATTCAGTATTGATGATCCAGCAGAGATGATCCAGATCGACGGAAGATCCAAATCCAGAGATGATGCTCTAGAGATGATCCAGATCCAGGAATGATGCTACAAATGATCCAGATCGAGTGATGATCCAGATCCAGTGATGATGATCCAGATCGAGTGATGATCCAGATCCAGAGACGAAGATGACTTGAAGACAAAGAAGACTTGAAGACGAAGATGACTTGAAGATGTGGATGACGAGAAGACCCAGAGAAGAAGACCAGTGATGGAAATTGTGTCGAGAGAATACCTTCCTAGTTAAGAGGGAGTGTTAATGTAATTGTAACTTCGGAATGTATTCACTTGTATTTCTCATCTATTGTAACCCGATGTTTATTCCGGGATGTTCTTGTGTCATGTCATGCCCCGATGTTCCGATCGGGAGAATCAATAATGTAAACAAGTCATGTCAAGTCATTGTGGGTAACCCTCCTATTATCTAAGGGTTAAAGTCCCCGCAGTTCTGGGGCACTAGGGTTATTAAACTCTCCTAGTGAAGTCGGCCCTAGTAGGGTTTTAGTCATGTCGGGATTAGTATAAATAGAGAGCTGGACTCTCTATTTAGCACACATCTCATACACACTCAAGTGTAGCGCATAGTTGAGGAAGAGAAAGACACTGGAGCAAGAGGAAAGAGCTTACTGCTGTCGAGAGATTGTCTTACTGTTTTTGGGTTTCACTTGGTGCTGATTCTATCTCAGAGGAAGTTGCGGGTTTTCTCCATTTAAGGTTTCCCCGAGGAAAAACACTGTGTTCATTGTCTCTTGTGTTTGATTGTTGTGCTTGTTGTTCTCTCAATTTAAAGATCCTAATGATATGCTAACTTAATGTTGAAAAACTAACAGCGCAATCATCTTTCCATAATAAATATGACTAAGGGCTTCATAAGCCATGTGTCCCAATGGGACTACCCCAATACATAACCACAAGCATAAAATATTAAAATCCTAACAAGACCAGGGATCAAGCATCCAATCAAGGGCTTTTCAGCAATGCCAAAAGACCAAGACACTATGAGAAAATACCAAGAGAAAGTGCCATGACTGGCCGACTACAGGGCCAGAATACCCTAATTGTTCAACACTTGTACAAAACGTCCCATCATGGCCTTTTTACAATGGTTAACATAACCCTCATTTTGGAGCACCTAATCATGAATGCTGAAGACAAAAATGAGGGTTACAGTTCAGCATTCTGTGTTATAACTTACTTCAGGGCAGAATTCATTGGTGCACTACTTTGTTTGGTAATTGCCACTTTTGGTCATGATGCTTTCTTCAGAATTTGGCATTGTTTGAAGCTTGTTTGCTCTGTGGAAACTTAGGTGCAAGTTTGCTTTAGCTCATGAGTCTAGTTCTTTGTCAGCCTTCAATTCTCTGTGGAGGGATGAGATTTGCCATCAATTTTTGGCGAAGGGAGCTACACTGATTAAAGATGCCTAATCTTTGGATCCCACAGAGTATTCTGCTTTTATTTCTGCTTTATTAGCTCTCAGGAAGAGGTTATGAAGTTCATTCTACCATTCTTTTTGTTGCATACTGTGGATCTGAAAAGCTCACCTACCCATTAAAATTTAAATCCTGAAATCACCAAGCATACTCCCAGGATGTTTCTCCTAACATCTGTCTGATCTCTTTTCATTCCATTATACTGTGTTTTTTTTACTTCGGCATCTGAAATTCAGTCACAAACTGTTGCTTTACTTTGTCTAGAGTTGGAGCTACTCCACCCTGAGGACAATGTTTCCATTCCACTTTTTGCATTTCTGAATGTAAATATTTTTCTGTAAATGTAAGACTATTTTCAAATTAAAAATATAGTCACACCTCTCTATCATGATATATCTCTTCACATTGGATGTTGCCCCGTTCAGGCATATCATCTCATCAATTATCAATCTTTTATTACAATATATCTCTGTGCATCTTAGAGTTCAAGTATATTTAATTTCATGGTCTGCAACACATTACCTCTTTTTTCCAACCTCTAGATAGCTCCTGTCATCCAATACTACTAGGTTAATCAAGTAGTGCAGACTCCTGGACACAAAACCAGTGGACAATAGAAATCGTCACACACTCTCTCAGCCTTGATGTTAGGAGGCCTGATAGCTGGCAACATTGATGGTTTAGGAACTCTTCCTGGACCACATTGGAAATCTGCCCATTTTGTTCTTTTGGGCTTCTCAGTGTCCCATTACATCTCTTTTGGTAATCACCATGTACTCTCATATTTTTGCAGTTCCCAGCAATCCAAATGTTAACTAATCTTTGTACTTTTTAGAGTCCAATTCGCTAATTATGGCCACAAGTGGGCGTTAATATTTGATTTAAATTACATTAAACACAGTGATTTTACATAAAGGTCTATGCTTTTCAATATAACCATCAGTTTCAAAGAAAAATAATTCTTTGTTTGATGAGTAACTGTAAATTATACCCTGTCAAATTGTTGAGGTTTTGTGATCCTATTTTCTAGAGTTAAAGAGAGAACTGAAATTGTGCCCAAGGATTTATTTTTATTGCATTGTTAAATGGAGCATCATTCCAAGAAAAGAAGTATATCATTCCTTACCTATAACCCCACCACCAGCAGTAGTCCCTTCTGAAGTTGAATTGCCACCCCCACTGCCCAACTCACAAGGAAGATCTGCATTTCCATATTCTTCCCCACCTTCAGTCAAATGACCATTGAAAAATCCGGGACCGCCCTTCCCTCCATGACCACCACCACCACCAGCACCATTGGTTGAAATGAGTCCTTTACCCATACCTCTTCTACAACCTGCATATGTATGTGTTAATTTAGGGTCCAAGAAAATTGCGTTATTTTTATTTTAATGTCAACAACCATAATAGTACAATACTAATTTAGCAACAAAGATTTTTATTTTAATGTCAACAACCATAATAGTACAATACTAATTTAGCAACAAAGATGTGACATTAAGCATTGCCCTGCCTTTCTAGTATATACCATTTAAATTTTAAACTTGACATAAACTTAATGGGATCAACTCTACACAAAAGCTATCCATTGGAAATAATATAAGAACACAAAACTTGAAAACTCACCTAATTCTGATGAAGTTACCAAACCACCAGGATTTATGGTCACTGTTCTTGCCAGGTGAAAATGAATAACACTGCCTTTAACCAGGCCATCCACAACAATATCTTCTACACGACATATCTGCCAATAGATAAGCTTTCCCTCATGAAGATAAACTGTAAATAGGTAGTAAACTGTAACGATTCTTTGAATAGTATTATTTACAATAGAGGAAGTACAAAATACAAATTGTAGTTCTGCAAAATTACTGAATCACCAGGGCTAAATAGCAATTGTTGGTGCATGAATATCCATGCCTGAACAATCTAGCAACTCTCACCTGAACTGTGAAGGACAATGTAGTATTTACATTACAATCTTCGGGAGGATGAATTAGCTCCTCGGGACAAGTAGGGCTCTCACAATAAAGTTCGGGGATCCTGATTGAAAAAACAAACACAAGGTTGAAAGAAGAAAGATTAAAGAGAAAACAACATGCAAAATAAATGAAGCAGATAAAAATCATCTTTCAGCTGTATGCCCTAAAGTTAATGCACCATGATTCATGTTTCATATACAATGCTATTATCAGCTCATACTCACAACTCCTTTTTGGAAGAATCATCAAAGGGTGCCTGTAATGTTGATCCAGATCCAATCTGCCAACAGAAAAAATAGAACCCTATAACTGAATACATATTACCTACTTTAATCAAGACCTAAACAAAGCTATTTGGTAAATTTAGTTTATTTCAGTACTCATTGCGAAAAGCCAACAACCTTCTCTTCATTGAACAATTATGACCCCATAACAATATAGTTGCCATTTCTGGTCTAATGTCGGCCTATTTTTAGGATAGAATAGAAGAAAACAATCTAAGGAATCTCTTACATGGATATTATAGAACAGAGAAAGGAATAGCCGTTGTGCTTTGATAATGTCTCCCAATCCACACAACTTTAGAAGACCTTGTCCATGTACTCCCAAATTTGAGTTTGAGCTTATGACAGACCCTTCCTGCAGATAAAATAATATTATCAAAGAAATATTGGCCAGCAAACTAAACCAAAATCGAGAAAAATACAAAGCTGATAAAGTAGAAACTTACTCTAAGTACCACAAGATTGCTACCCTCTAACAAAGAACTACCAACCACTGGATCTTGTCCCCCATCTATTTGTAGCTTGGAGTTCCACATTAGCAATATTTTCACAGACAATCTCAATGCTCCATAAACCTTCAATATATTAGACAGTAAAATATTAAGAAAGATTACTGCAGAAAGAAGTGATAGCAATAATAAAAACTCATTAAGTACACTAATCAGCCACAGCTATCATTGTCAACAAACTAGTGTTCACAGCTGAAACAAGAAAAAATGCATAAACAAGTTAATTGGCATGTAATCAAGCTAATGCATCACTAGTCTACTATAAAGTACAATTGATCACTAGAACCAAAGAAAAGGCAAAGAAACTAAGTAATGGAAAGAAAAACAGTTGTTTTCTCTCACAGAGAGCAAAGAAATGCTTCGGTCCTTTCTTACATCTATAGAAGACAATATTAACTTGAGTTGCAAATAAAGTTGGCTTACCACAAAGAGCCTCTTATAATTTGGCAAAAACTATATGAATAAAACCACTAATCTTTCATTCATATAGTAGAATAACATCTGCCTTTTGCTCTCTAAGGTGGCCTTCTACTTGGAACACCTTTTGCAGTGCGGGGATGGGCCCATTGTCCACCCAGAGTACACATAGTATCATTGGCCACATGGTCTCAAATTCCCATTCAGCCATCTCAGGGTTTGCTCTCACCAACATCAGGTCAAATTTTATCATTGAATTGAACAGGTGAAGAGGATATGTCAGTTATCCCATCTGCAGGAAGTGGAGTTTGAGGAGCACTTCGTTTTGAGATGCATCATATACTACAATATCCATTGGACATTGAGTATTATGTGACTCTGAAGGGTCCTTTGCCACCTTCTTTTGACACCCTGATCAGAAAAGTATTTGTCTCTCTTCATGCATGAGGTGGTTTATGACCTTGTAGTACTCACAAAACACCATGAGCATTCATAAATAAAGGCACAAAGCCATATAGTCCCAAAGGACAAATAATATTTATTGATATGGAAATGATCAATAGAGAGTACAACAAATGATATTTATAGTGGTGTAGGGGTATGGCCACCAGGAGTAGCAATGTTTAGGAATTTGGTTACAAAGGATAATAGATTATATAGTATGTATAGAGACATTACATTCCCAGCCATCTAGGAAGGTTTCATCCTCAACCCAGTAATGATGTTAGAGTTCAAAAACTCTACCAGGAACCAACAACACATCGTATCCATCATTCAGTAAACGATGACCTCTGTCAACCACGAAGATTGGCAAGTGGAACCCACAAGCAATCAAAAAAATGGTATAAATACAATATGGATCTGAGAAATAACGAGTGTAAGGGTCTCTAGGAAGATACTCTTGAGAAACAAGCTTTCAGCCATTCGCATGAATGACAGATAAAGATAAAGATAAATTTATTAATGTCCACTAATGACCACAAATAGGTCAACGGGGCTGTCGGTTACAATGATAATTTATGCATGCAGGAGGATCAATCGATCTCCCTTAGAGGATGACAGAGTTGAAAGACCAGTTGGATGCCATAGGAACAAAAGTGGAGGATGACAGAGTTGAAAGATCAGTTGGATGCCATAGGAACAAAAGTGGAGGATGAGGAGTCGGTGCCCATTGACTTGAATGGGTTTGCTTCATCTTGAAAACCCATTGTCCAAGGTGTTTGTGCTCATGAGAAGTTACCTACTTTTGATAAGCTTTGGGATGACTTTATGCAAGAAGTGATAAAGGTTGGAATCTAGTTCAGCAAAGCAAAGCAATGTAGACAACCTGTCCTCATCAAGAGGATGAGGAAGGCAAACAAGAAATGACACAAGAAAGGTAAGAAGGAAGATTCAATCCAAGACAAGAGAGATGAGTAATTTGTAGTACAAAAATGAACTAAATCCTAACTCAATGCCAAAACTCTAGACAGGGTTGAGTCATATAACACAAAAGAAATACACAATAACATAATATGATATTACAAAAATACTTGAGCAAGTTACAATGTGATTCACCTCTCTTATATCGAGTTCAAGAGGTGATATTTGTTCAAAACCCTAAACACTAATAATAACCGCAAAACCTATCTTTTAGCTTAAATCCCTGCAATGACTTTATTACATGTGTAAGCCTTACATTCTAGCAATTTGAACCTTTTTAGGTGTCACCAAAAGGTAAAGTAGGCCATCCAAGTCCAGAGAGGAAGAAAGGTAAGGCCAAGCAGCAGAAACAAGTTGCAAGGAGTGCAAGGACTATATCAAGAGCGGATGAGTTAGGATCCAAATTTGAAACAGCCTTCTCTATGGTCTCTTCTTTATCTTCCAACACTGTGTGAAGTGTTAAATGGTATGTGGAAAGTGAGGCATCAAAACATATAACTTATGACAGGAAACTCTTCACTAGGCTTCAAGAGCATGAGGAAGGATTGTGTGAGGTTGGGTGATGATTCTACCTATCAGCGGAAAGAAATGGGCTCCATTTCCTTCCAAATGACAGTAGATGGCGTTCTTGAGTTGAATGGTGTTTGTTTGTTCATGGTGTGAAGAAAATCTTCTTTCAGATTCTTGTATGATAGATTTTGAGTACAGAGTTGCATTTACAGGAAAACAACTCACTATCAATAATTGTAATCTAGTACATCTGAAGACTTTGGCTGTGTGTGAGACGATGGCCTTCAAGGTTACTTGTTGATCATGTGGTAGCTGTACATACCAGCAAGATGTTAAGCTAGCCTTTTTGAGAAGGCATATGTCGAGCAAGAATGCCAATGGAAATATGCTAAGGAGATAGGTTCCATACCTAATGTAGGATCGGTGATTTATTCCAAGCTTGGAGGTAAGAGTATTGAAGAGTACTAGGGCAAGGTTGTTGGATTTTTTCAACAAGAGGGGGTTGACCTCGATGAGACTTTTATTCGAGTTACAAAAGGATTCTCTCAAAAAAAGGGACTTGACATTGTTGACGGTTTTGCTTCAGTAGTTGGACTTTTTGAGATGCATGGGCAAGATCGCCATGTTTACAGTTTGATGGAGGCCCTGTGTGTGAACTATGAGCTAGGTATTTCAAGATGGATGAGATTCATGCAAATGTTTATCTTTGTGATTTTGGTAGATCTGATCCACTTGTCTTGGTCTTGTATGGAGATAAGATCATCTTTGTAGGAAGTTCTAAACAGCTCATGATGTTGCATCTAAAGATTTTGGCACATGAAGTTGATATGAAGGATGTTGAAGTTTGAAAGTTGTTGATCATCCAAGGTAATGCTCCTTTATATTCACAGGTGATCAATCCCCTAGCAGAGCGGAGCTTCGAGATGCTATGATATGATCTCGTTTTATTGGAAATGAGACTTCCAAATATTTTACAAGATTTATATTCCAACATAGTGAAGAATGATGAGGATGTATAGTCCTCCATATCACATGCATCTCTTTCACCGATTGAAGGGAGAGAGGAGGTTGTTGTTCCAGGATCTAATTCAAAGTTAAGGGAATAGCCAAATCCAGGTGTGAGTGAGGAGAGCCTAAGGAAGGATCCATCCATACCCTTTACTTCCACCCACATCAAGCCAAGATGGCTTACTAAGACATTGCAAGATGCACAAGAGCATACAGGATGCCTAGATCTTTGATGAGAATGAGAAGGAGTATACATTCTCGAAGACATGCTAATCATAATGCATTAGCTACTTCAATTTGTGAGCCTTACATTGGTTTTGAGGTAGTGTGGTGGAATGCCTTGAAGAAGGAGAATAATGTTTGGGTGACAGTTCCTTTTGAGGGGTCAATGATTGAGTTTGGGACTAACAAATTCAAATTTGCAAATGGAAGGTTTAGTTGAGATTCAGAGGGAGCAGATTCATATTGATGCAAACACTTTACTCGCTAAGCAAGCGTGTTAGCTTTTGGGTTGTACTCCAAAAGTGTTTACAGTTGCACCATGTTAGGGGTGCTTTCATGTGATGTGGAGTGCATGTTGCAACCCTAGCACCCTAGTTGTATCTTGGACCTTTTGGTTGATGACATTTGGAGAGATTTTATAGGTGGTTGCTTGACCTTGAACTTGGTGCTAGATGTGGCACACTATTTGATGAGGTGTTTATCTTATGTAGCATTTATATCTTCTACACGCTCTTCATGTTGTGGAGGATGGTTGCTTGTATGGGTATGGGATCAAACTTGGAGGAGGAACATTGGGCACTAAGATGGAGGATGCTTAGCCAGTATTTGAACCACTTGGCATGCCTTAGAAGATAAGAGGATAAGCATTTGACTTGATGACGCTTGGGTTGAGGGTTCACTGCTTCAGGTTATTAGTGGTTATTAGTGTTGGAGCGATGGATGTGTATCTTGGACAACAAGGAGCTTTGTGATGACGAGTGCTTAACACTTGGCGCCCATGCTTGGAAAGCGCCAATTGAGAAATATTTTCTTAACATGTGTACACCTTTGAGAAAGAGCACTTCCCTTAGAGACCTTATCTTGAGGATTAGATTAGGTTGGTCATATACCTAGCCCAATTTACTACTGTTGATCTCCCTCACCTATTCTATATAAAGGGATGAGAGAGTCTTTAGTTGTATTAAGCAAGTGAGAGTTCATTAGGTCATTGTGTCTTGAAGATGAACTTGTCTTAGGTCTTTGTACTTGTCTTTATGCATGGGAGGAAGATGTTGGGGTTTGTGAGGCAAAACCTAGAAAAACATGAAGTGCTAGGTTGAAGTGCTTGTGTGAAAAGGACATAGGGTTTGTGTAAAAGAAACCCTAGTGAAGACTTGGAGTGCTTTGCTTGTAGGGCTTGTTGTTAAAGATTAGGTTAGGGTTAGATATACACAATTAAACTTTGTATACTTTAATTCATAAACATAACCAAAACAACAAGGTTAGATCCAGAACAGTACTGCTACAATAATTTCAAACATAATTTTCATCTCTTCCAACTTTAACACTCCACTGATCACTGCGTTAAAGTTGGTCCTTGAGATGATTTACCGAATGTCGTGTACAGTAACAATATTATAACTGATAAAACAATAATAATGTACAGGAAATAACAGCAGTAAAGAACAGTGACAATACTAATCTAGGATTGTTTTACATCAGCCTTATACAACACTTTTAGAATCTGATCTTGTCACTGAAGGGACAAGTCACATAGGTGAACAAATGACATACCTTGAGAGAGAGAGAGAGCTTAAGAGAGTTATAGCAGTAAGGATACAAACCTCAGATTCTTAGTCAAAAGGAAGAGAAACTTCAGGCTTTAGAGAGACACAGTCATGCCCAGTACAGTCACACTAGCAGAGACACAGTCATGCCAGAACACAGTCGTACCCAGCAGAGACACATAGTTACACTGAACAAGAAACACACAGTCACACTGGAAAGTGATACAGTCACGCTGGAAAGTGACACAAAGTCACGCTGGCTAGTGACACATAGTCACGCTGGCTGAGAGACACAGTCACGCTGGAAAGGATGAGACACACAGTCACGTTACCAAGTGACCCACAGTCACGCTGTGCGAGAGACACAGTCACGCTGGAAGGTGAGACACAAAGTCACATTGGAAAGGTCAAGGTTATGTCCTAGCTGAAAAACAGTCTAACGTCCCAGCCTCACCGCCCATCCCAAGTTCACGGCCCACCACACAGTCTGCAAATTAAGTGAAAGGAGCAACCCTTAAACCCAGGGAAGAAGCAGCGAACCCCTAGTTGCACCAATGAAGCCCTAGCAGCAAAGTACACTAGTAAAACCCTAGCAGCATAGGCATCACACCTAAATCAAATCTAGAATGTTTCCTGAAGGATAATGAGATAAGACTTGTATTTATAACTTGGAAGAACTTCTAGAAGGGCCTCTTTCAACACCCTAGCTGTTAGGGTGGTTACACATAAAATAAAATTAGGTTGACTTAGTATAAGGTACCATAGGTCAAATGGTCACATAAAACATAAAAGCAATAAAATAAAAGTTTACTTAAGATAGGGTGCCAAAGGTCCAAAGGTATTACAAAGCAAAAACCATAAAGTACCGATGGTCCAAAAAATAAAAACCATGAAGGTAAAAGTCATCTTACCAAAGGTACACACAATAGGTGCACTAGGACCAAGTAAAAAGACAAAGGACCAAAAGTCAACCGAAGGGGTCACAATAAGAAGGTAGGACAATCCTCATACCCACAAGTCCAAGGCGTACCATAAAGGTGGACAAACAAACCCCTTTTTACTCAAAGGAGCAACAAGACAAAGGACTTTAAGCTTTTCTCTCTCAAGATATATTGTGACATGTATTTTTATCATCATTGTATAAGGAGGAGAACCAAACTAGATGATGTGATCCTCTGGTCCTCAATACTACTCCCAAGGGTTAGTTGCTAGCGATATCATCAAGGGGTGGCCAGTCCCTTGAGAAACAACCTAGCAATAACCGATTAGGAGAGAGGACATCACACATCATAATCTTGGTCAACTTGACCAAGATCCACCTGGTTAACTAACCAGGAATGCTCCTGCGGGAACTGGTTGGTCCCAGACCAAGAATCAGCTTGTTCCCAGACAAGGAAGTCTCTGTCTCAACCTACAAAATCTGACTGGACATCATGTCCAGGAAACTGTTTGGCCCCAGACCAGAATATCCTAGAGACATATAGGAGCTCTAACCATATGTTAGGGACTTTGTCATGACATCAACCTTCTTGGTCCCAAACCAAGAATCAGCCTGGTCCCAGACCAGGAAGTCTCTGTCTCAACTTGCAGAATCTACTTGGACGTCGTGTCCAAGAAACTGTCTGGTCCTAGACCAGAATACCCTATAGACATATAGGGGCCATAACCATATGTTAGGGACTTTATCATGACATCAACCTTCTTGGTCCCAGACCAAGAACCCCAAGAGACTACTAGGGCCCTAGGGTTGTACTTTCTAGGGAATTAACTGACTAGGGTACCATCCTCCCTAAGAATGGGTCTTGCAGCTACCAACATCTTGGTAACTGACCAAGTGCCTCCATTCTTAAAGAATGGCTCTCAATCCCAGGCTGAGCTTCAATCCCAGACTGAATTATGTTGATCAACTCCTAGTGACTGACCAGGCGCCTTCATTCTCTCGTAGAATGACTCTCGACGTTGCTTTATCTTTAACACTTGTGAGGCAAGCTTGGAGAAAGATCAATGGTGGAATTATTGGTGTTAAATTGTTAACAATAGTTATTGCTTAAGTTGAGGAGTGGCTAGGAGTAGCTTGGTGTGATGTCTTGCTAGACCGTGATTGTTGGTTAGGGTTTTCTATTGATAGTGGAGGCCCTAGATAGGATTTTGATGCATTGGAGAGTCGAAGATTGTGATATGCTTGAGGGACTATCTTGTACCAGCTTGTGATAAGTCGTCGGTATGTACTTGTAACTTCATTCTTATGTACATATTTAAGTGTACTTTGCTGTCTAGACTTTGCATACTTGCAGACCTGAATTTCAGCTCATGTTCTCATGGTGATTGAGCAGTTTCTAGTTCTGATTATGTAAGTAAATACTAAATAGAAGCTAGGAGGGCAGATTTGTGACAGTAAAAAATCTGTTGTACATAAGTTATTTTCAGATATGTTATATGTTGGTGTCCTGGGGATTGTACCGTTAGGCTGGAAACCTAGTTCCCTTGAAGTACAATTGTTTAGTGTTTATCATCATGGGCTGTCTTATGTATTTGGTTGGAGTCTGGACAGAAATGAAATATATACTGCTGTAATTTATATTTCAGATTCAGCCTAAGATTGCGAGTTCACAGGAAATAGATCCGGGGAACCTAAAGGATAAGATAAAATTGCTGAATTTGCATTAAGCACAGTTTTTGAAATTTTCACATTATAGTTCTACACTATAGAATTTTCATATTCAACTTTGATCATTTTTTAATGGTGTAGTCTAAATAGTAAAAATTCTACGTTTTCAACATTTTCCAAGTATATTTTCCATCTTTTCTTTGGAGTCCAGTTCTAAATCTTTAAAAAATCTTATATTAGCTATTGAAATTGCATAATTTAGGTTCCATAGGGGTATTTGAGGGTGCTGTATCTATATATGGATTCAAAAACACAATTTATGCACTTCCAAATTTAGATTTTACAAACAAAAAATTTACCAGATTACGACCAAACCCCACGGTAAAGTCCAAAACATAGAATAAATAGACTACTCCTTTTTAAATATATTTCGACATCTTTGTCGAACAGTTCCCTTGAAATTTGGGGTTACCTTCCTGCCTATCCCAAAACCTGTCCCCCTGTCCTCTTGTCCCCAAAACTTGGGGTAACATATGATTCAAGACATTTGGAAACCCCAATTGTATTTTTAACTATAGGACGATTACATAGCTGGTCCTCAATAACATCCCAACAGTGAAAGACAAACTACATCATACTGACTTTACCAATGGTGGTTGTGTTTCCTAAAAAAGCATAAACTATTAAGCATCTTCTGTGGGATTGCAAGGCAACTAGAACCTTTTTGGATGTTGAGCACTCAGTTTTCTTTGTCAACCCCATTCGTTGGGAAGGGCTGATTTTTTGTGACAGTACTATGATCAAGTAGCAAGAAAGAGCATTTGGGGCACTATTCAGTTTACTGAAATCTCCTTTTTGTGAAAAGGGCAATGTAGAGCTACTTTTAATGGCAATCCCACACCACTTAGTTTGGAGAAACCATATAGATATATACACACACAAACAGAGAGAGAGAGAGAGAGTATAACCTTGCATCCTGCAAATGCAATACTAACCCTAAACATAAAACTTCTGATGCAACAAATTGAATATGTTTATGAGTGCTAGACGGACCTGCTTTTTTTAATATTATAAAATTATATTACTCGAGAATTCCACATTCCCTAACTATTGATTGATACAATAATTCATCTACCTTCACCATGGAGTCGCTCATCAGAAGCTCTTCTGCTATAAGCTCAAATTCTGAGAAAGGATAGTTTACAAGCCCAAAGCTGAGAGTTCCTCCATACAGCAAACTGATTTGTCCCCAAACCTGCAAATTAAAAGCATAGTTACATAGAAAGAATGAGTTCTAGAAATATGTATGCGAACAACTTATTATTATTATTATTGAAGCTTAGATTGATTATAAGCTAGCATAATCAATCAAACTTGGAAATAGAAAACAGCTAATCATAACAATGTCAAGCAACATCTAATGCACTTGTGCCTTGCCAATTCTTAAGCATTTAATGTGGGGGTCTGACTCTGGGAACCAACCTCCTATTCTGCTGTGGGAACTTGAAGTTATCACAGATACTGGATATCCAAGGATGGCAGTCTAGACTCTAGTTAGTTTGAACAGCCACCAACATGAAAGGAGCGTAACCTGTATGTATTGCACAATTTGGGGCAGCCTACATTAATTGCAATATTCTGGACTATGTCCTGCACATCTTGTACTGCATCCTTTAGGATTAGACTATGGCTTGAAATTTTGGTTGTAACTGAGACTGTTGCCTATATATTTGACGTACATGGATAGAAATCTGCATATTTGGTAAGATTTCATGCACTGATTTAGATTTACAGATAAATAACCTCAACAAGAAGGATATACTAAGTCTCATTGAATTTCAGGCCCTCTTTCTCCCGTTTTCAGCAACATTGAATTCTATAACTTATGATATACTGCATCAATGAAATGGCCTTATTTCACATCTGTTTTCATGTCCTTGCGCTTTAGTTTATGGCACATTTTCGCCGATGGCATACATGGGTTGTTTAGTTGGATCTATGCTTGTATATGCACTGGATTTAATTAATTCATGCAACTTGCAGCGTCTAAACACAACTGAATATGCCCTGTGTAATGTATTAAGTTGGACAACATTGTGATCCGAATGGATCACTTCTATTTCATCATCCTTTCTGGTGCTGTATGCGGTGGAGAATCAGAGAAATGGGCTTGTAGGAGCCATTTTCAGGCCCAATCCTGAATCCCACTGGACAGGGTCAAAAGACTCAAAACTGTAAAATCGATATTTGGCGACTTAAACAAAACTTTTAGGGGCAAAAATGGCATATAATTGTGTTGCTGTATTTTTCTCCTCATCAAGAGTTTTCCAACAGTCCAAAGAGCACTTTAAACAGAGTCCATATAAAAAGGTTATGCCCCCAACAAGTTGATCAATACTTGAACCACCACAGTGCTAAGAAGACGCTACATCTGCACCATTACTCAAAAAGTTGATCAATACTTGAACCACCGCAGTGCTAAGAAGACACTACATCAGCACCCATCACTCACACGTGGAATTTCAAGAAGATTCTAAAGGGCCCACATGACCTAAATATATAGCCAAAAAATGTCTTTTTTTGCCCACCTTATTGATCTTGTCTGTTGTAGCGAGGAGGTGGCTATGGGCATCCAGCAAATACCTAAAGGGGTGGAGGCACTCAATATAAATGTAAATTTTCTACAGGCACAAACAAACTTCTAAAAACCATCCATGCTACACCTTGGGAAGTTCCATGGAGGTCATCTCCTTTGAAGAATAAAGGGCCATGTAGGAATATCTCATGCCTTCCTTTGTATCACCCGGAGTGAGTATCCTATGAAGAAAGAAGACAAGTGAGACTAAGGAATAGGCACCAAATTCGGCTTGGATAACGCCCTGAGGAAGAACCTGTTTGCGACGGATCATATGTCAAAGCATGATCAATTGGACTCTCCAATCATGCCCAATCAACTCAGGGCACTAAGTCCCCAAAACTCCAAACCATATGCAACAAATGGTTCAATAATCATATCAAATAGACACATCTTCAAGGAAATTTCCTGAAAGTGCACAAGGAACAACTGGGACTCAAGTACAGGAAGCAACAATATCACTTGGTGAGACATGGTTGGGAAGCAAGCCTCACGCTGAATCTAGTACACATGAATTGAACCCCCAAATATATGTAGTAGAGATTTCCATCCCCCACCCCCACCTCCCGTCCTTTGAAGAATAAGTGGAAGTCTAACATGGTGCTCTTAGAGGTGCAGGGAAAACTGGATCCATAGTTATCTTAAAGGGAAGAAACCTTGGTGAATTTTACTATTTCTTTAAATGCCAACTATTTGGCGATACTTTTGGAAAAATAATCAAATTTTAAGGATTGTATCTAAGTTACCAATATACGGATCCACCAATTTTTTTTAAAAAGGATCCCGATATGACTCAGATACATCAAGTACAAAAATTATAATAATATTTTTAAAACTTTAAAAAACATATTCAAAGTTTATAATCAAAACCATTCATGAATCACATCACTTGAACTGAAATCATATATAAATCTTAAGTTTTAACATTGAAACGGTGAAAACTGAAATGATGCATCTTGCCTCATAGAAAACTGAAAAGGATAATAGTAAATACAAAAATGAGCGATCAATGATCACTCTATTAATATGATAATGTAAAGTAGATCTAACTACATATCATGAAATGGGTCTACATCCCCATCTAACTTTGGAGGATCGTTGTCTACCTTTTTTGATAATATCCCTAAGTGTAAAGATATGATCAATGGTCTAGTAGACTTTTTTGAAACAAGGTCATTAGCTCTCAAGTTTATTTCTCTCTAAATGCTCAAAAATCCACATCTTCGAGACCATGGCATAAAGTTTTGCAAAGGTGTGCCCAGTCACAATAGTCCCATAATTATTTGGATCAAGATAATCACCCAATTTCAAAATAGGGCGAATGATATGTTGTGAACCTAAGGAAGGGAAGAGCAAGCAAACTACATCATTAAAGAGGTCACTAATATGAAGTGCAAGAGAGTTGGTGCCACACTAGAGAAATCTCCTAAGTGAACTTTACACGAAATTTTTCTTTTTGAAAAGTCACATCACCCTAAATATTAAAAAGTACACTTTATGACTTAAAGTCACTTTAAAAACATATTAAAGTGAAACTCACTTTTAAAACATAAAGTCACATCAAAAAGGTACTTTAATAAAAAAACACATTTACTAAAGTCACTTTTTGAATATAAATGAGACTTCATACTTAATCACCCCTGCACCTAGGCACCTGATGCAGGAGTGCCACCGAGCTATCAAAAACTAACACCGTATATGCTAATTTGCTAGTGTTCAAAGTTAGGATAGCTCTCTTATAATCTTATTGTCAACCAAGGTCAATAAGTGAAATGAAGTAGTAGGAAAAAGAACAAGAACTAAGGGTTGAGTGGGTAGGTCAAAGAAGGAGGTGGTATGAGAAAAGTTGAAAACCAAGAATGGCAATCAATGTTTGAGGGAAGGGTGGCTTCCTTGGGAAGGAGAGTATGACAACAGATTTGAATGAAGGTGTGGATGGCTGAAATAAGCTCACGTCTTCTTGAAGCAAGAAACTCTAGATTCTTGCATCAAAAAAGACATCAGTACTCTCCACTTGCAAATGGAAAAGAGGGTGGCTCATAGTTGAGAACAAAGTGGGAGGTGTCTGTTGATCACCGAAACCAACTAGGTGGGCAACGATGTACCATGCACATGTTGGATGTGCCTTGAAAATAAGAATGAAGTACTTAATGATTATATCAAGCAAGGCAGCGCTTATTTTCTTCTTCTTTCTATGAAATTTCTGCACCCCTGCGGGGGATTTTGTAAGGATATGTCAGCATCAAGGTCTAGTTTTTTGTAACTTAATCACCTAAGACTTAGTCATTAGAGAAGTCCTTTCATCGAATGTTTTTTCACTTAAATAATTAAAAAAAAAATTTAGAGATTTTAATTATTTGAATTTTTCACTCAAAATTACCCCCAAAGTGGTGAAAGGTGTTCTAGTGATCGAGTCCAAGGGGTGATTGGGGCCTAGGAATGTTCTATATTACCATGCTAGACATTATCCAGAGTCTTGCGGAATTTCATTAAGTTTTTCCTAGGATTTTTTAATTTTTGGTGATTAAAAATTGTCCCTCAACATAAAAAAAGTTGTATTCAAAAGAAGGTTAAATGACATCTAATCCCCATGAATATGGATATGAGTACTCAAAATCAATGGCATGAGTCCCCTTACACCTTTGGGAAAAGTTTGAAGTCATTCGGACAAGTCTTGATAAGGTTTTGGTCACATTTGCCAAAGTCGGCCAAGGAAATCAAGAAAATTGGCAATTAATTAGAGAGCCAAATTTTGGCAAAGTGACTATAGTCACTTGGGGTGGCCAAGTAAAGGTTCTAATGTTTATATTAGGTCCCTAAGATAAATTTAAGACCCAAAGGGGGGCCCCAAGCAAGCACGTAACAAGTTTTGAGTTGCCAACTCTAGGGGGGTGCCCCCTTCTCTCTTTGATTGGTTGGGTGAGCTAAAATCAATGGAAGGGGACCCACTATAGTGGTTTCCTCCCCATTTGACATAGCAATAAGGTTAAAAGCATTAAATTGGGGGTTTTCCTCCCCATATTTGAGATCTCAAACCATGGTTTTGCCCTCCTTGAACAAATTCGCCCCCCTCTCTTGGGCCCCCCTCTCTCCCTTGTGACACTTGTCTAGCAAGCAAAGAGCCTCTTTCTTTCATTTTTCCTATTTAAGGAGGCTTCCCCTCCTCATTTGGGGACAATCTCTCATGCTCTCACTCTCTTGCTCTCTCTTGCTTGCATTTTGCTCTCATTATTTGAGATTACTGTAATTTTCAGCCATTGGGCATTTTTAATAAAAAGCTTTGGAGGAGATCTTGTGTTGTTGGTGTTGAATTTTACCATGAGCATATAACTATAGAAATTTTGCAGATAAACTTAAACAAGTAATAAGTGCAGTAAAAAAACACATTCATCACATCAGCACAATGGACACAAGATTTTTCACTAAGAAAACCTTCAAAGGACGAAAACACCAAAAGCATTAGTAGCTCATCTCATAAATGAGATGACTTAGAAAATTCTTCAAAAAATTCATCAAAACCTAGATCTGGAATAGACCATAGTTATAGTAAATTTTCTCAGTAAAAGTTCAGAGAAGGGTTTCAAACCCTAGTAGTGGAAGTTTCCAGATCTATCTAGAAAAGACTGTCCAATAAAATCAGTCTATCAAATACATTCTCAAATCTGCTGGAAACAATCAAAACTGTCCAAAAACAGCCAGCCTGGATAATTATCATCTCTGCCTGGAAAAGTTAGGTCCTGCACGGAAACCAAGGATTTACTGCTCATAAATGACCAAGACTATCAAAGATAGTCTGCCCACTATTTCTCAGATCTGCCCGGACAAATTAGGGCCTGTCCAGAAATTCAAAATGACTGCCCAGAACAAAAAAACAGTCAGCCTGAAATTATTTATTAGATCTGGAAATTTCCAGATCTGCCCAAGCAAATTAGGGCCTGCCCAAAATCAAAATTTACTGCCCAAAAATTTAGACAACAGGCCCGAAATATCAGATCTGCCCAATCTGCTGTACGGCTGCCCAAAACCTCTTCTCGCCTGCCCGGAATGATGTACGGCTACCCGATCTGTTTTATGGCTGCCCGATCTGTTGCCTGGTGACCTATTGGGCAGCCTTACTGCTACCCAAAACTTCTGCCTGTCCCTGCTGTATGCTTGGAGGGCTTCCCATGACCTCAATTATCTGCCCGGAGGGCTGTCCGAGGTCTTTGTTGCATGCTCGGAGGGCTGAGAGCTGCCCAAAGGGTCTGTTGTACACACAGCAGCCCTTATGGGCTGATTGTTGGGTAGCCGAGGGTCTGATCAAACCCAACAGCCCTTACGGGTCTGTTGGCTGCTACCCCGAATGCCTGTGGTCTTCCTATGGGTGGATCAGCAGTCTCAGCTGTCCTTACTGCTGGCTCAGACCGGCAACCCTTACAGGCCTTGCCCAATGGCTGCACGTGATGTTGATGTATAGGGCCAAGCCCTAGAAGATGTTTCCTGAGAGAAGGAGATCAACCGGCATAAGAATAGGGCTGCCCGAAAAATACTGTAGAAGACTGCCAAAGATTGTAGCTGCCCGTAAATGAAGAAGAAGAGAGCTTAGGGCAAAACCCTAACTCATAGAGAAGATAGATTTGCTGATGTCCTTTGTTGATGAAACCCTAGATTAGGGTTTTGATCCAAAGATAAATGTGGATGCCCTAGCTAGGAGTCATCCATGCTAGGGCATACACAAAGCTTCCTTATCTTCCTGAATCAATGAGATCTTCTATGAAGCAGTTGTACCTGTGAGAGCCACGTGTATATGATAATGAGAAGACTTGATCTTCTTTTATAGTCTTCATTCACCTGTTAAGTGGGCCAAAATTAGAAAAGATAAAAGAATAATATTTTAATCTTTCCCTAATTTCACTTTTACCTTCTTACCAAAAGGTCTTTTATTTATTTTTTACTTTTACCAAAAGTCCTTATTTATTTTTGACTTCCTCCTGTGGTCCAAAAGTCCTTATTTATTTTTTACTTTTGACTTTGGCCTTTTTCCAAGTGCCCCTGTGGTCCTTTTAATTCCAAAAGTACTTCATCATAAACCAAGAGAGTTACTAATGCTTTTATTTCACACTCTGTGTGACACCTAGATCTAGTACTAGGGTAACTTAACCAAGGGTAGCTAATCCTTGGAGAAGTACACCAAGCCCATAGATCAAGGGTCAGAGTGACACACATGCCTAGACCTAGTCTAGGGCTTACAGTGCCTTCCTGGTAACAGACCAGGTGCCTTCATTCTCCAAGAGAATGGCTACTCAGAACTAAGATGAGTCTACCAATACTAGACTGGTCCACATCGTGGCCCCAGACCAAATGTCTACCATTCAACAGAATGGTCACTCAACACTGGGTTGAGTCTACCCCGAGTAGAGCTAGGTCTATATCATGGTCCCAGACCAGATATCTACAATTCAACAGAATGGGCACTGAACACTGGGTTGAGTCTTCACCGTGGTCTCATTCTCCTAAGAGAAGGGCTCTCGATGCTGCTCAGAAAAAATCAAAAGTTGGGTGGTGACTTGCTCCCGTTTTCTCAAGTTCTTTCAAATACAAGTGAGGCCAAAGAGGCAAACTCTTTTTCCTTGGTAAGATCTTCTTAGTTTATGTAGATCTTATGAGCTTTTCTCTCTTGCATTCAAGAACTTCAAGCATTTCTTGGTCGAATAGTTTGATTTCTTTAATCATTGTGAGAATCTCACCTCTCCTTGTGTTTGTTTAGCTTATCTTTCAAGTTGCAGAATATCCGGATTGAAGAGTGAGATTCTTTGGTTAGATGCCCCACTTCTTCAACCATTTGAAGAGCAAAGAGCACACTAACTCCTTAAAAAAAAAATCTGCATTTTTCATTATCTTTATTGGTATCTTCAAGTCTAGTTTAAATCTTCATTTTACAATTTATTTGAAGCCATTGATTCTATAATTTTTATTACATATCTTGAGCAAATTTTTACACTTGTATGCAAGGTGTCCAAAGTGATTTTGGGCATCTTTTACCACATTTTACTTTTTTTTTTTGCTGGTTTAGGGTTTTACAAGGGGAAACTCTATCAAAATTTGGGCAGAAAATAGTGCAAAGAACCCCCAAGGGTCACCACCTCAAAACCCATTACCTCAAAGTGGTCAAATCCTCATTCTCTTTCTCATTTTTCCTTATCTAAAGGTGCTGAATTTTCTGTCATTGTAACAAGTCCAAGAGAGTCTCTTGGACTTGATTCTTTGTTTGATTTTCAAAGTTATATTTGAGGTATATATTTTGGCCATCCCTTGCATGCAAAGGAATTTGGGTTTGCCCACCCTTGTGTTGCGAAGTGAAGAAAGGCTAGGGCTTTTTATTTTCCATTATTTACTTTTAATTGTTTGCCCCATCTCTTCTTTAGGAAGAGAGTTGTGTGGCTAGGTTCGCATTTGTTATTCTTTGAAATTTGCCATCCATTGCATGCAAAGGAAGTTGGGCTTGCCCACCCTTGCATAGCACTTGAAGAAGGGCTAGAGTAATTAGTTTTCATATCCGCAAGTTTATTTTCTGCCCCATCCTTTCCATTTGGAAACTGGATTGAGTGGCTAGCATTAGTTTTAAGTGATTTGGCTTTGCCATCCTTGCAATATCGTGCTGGCTAGTGTAGTTAAATCTCTTTAAAGTTTTTATTCGTTTTTTTAAGTAAATAAACATTGCCCCAATCTTCGCCCCGTATTCACTCCCCTTGTCGGTTGGTCTGACCCTGGGTGACAAGAAAAGGAGAAGATTTGAGTTGGCTAGATTAATAGGCATCCAACTCTTATCTTGATAAGAAATTGAAAAAAGAAAGGTTGACTTGTGGAGCTAGAGGGGTTGAGACTATTCGGAGCCTCGTGGCACTTAGTGTCCTCCTGTTGAGCACCCAGCAATCTGTGGGATTGACTTGTGGAGCTAGAAGGGAACTTTGTGTTCTATTGTTGATCACCCAACAATCTCTCTCAAATCGTAAGAGATAAGTGTTAGGGGTAGACACATTAGATAGGTTGTACTTTATTGTTTCACACATTAATTCCCCTAAGTTCAAGTGAGACCTAAAATGAACTAAAGCTTACAGGACCACTAACAAAACACTACAATCTCTTGTTTCAATCACAATTTTGCTTCCAAAGCATTTTCAGTTCAAATTATTTGCATTTTCAGACCAAGTTACATTTCATGGTTACATTTCATTTAATTCAAGTTGAGTTATGTTAATGAGAAATTTATTGTATTCAATGATCTAAGGATTTGGGAAGCATTTCATTGCAAAGCCTTGTATATCTTGTATTTTTACATTATTGTGTATTGTATTTTCCAAAGCCAAATAGAATAGGCATTGGACATGAATAGTTGTTTCTGTCTTTCTTGTAATTGCATTTGATTTAATTCGAAAGCAAGGTGTGCTTGTCATTGAAAACTATTGCATCTCTGCATGGTTGCTTTTCATTAAACTTAATTTAAAACTTAATAAATTCTAACTCCCGATTAAAATCGTTAAGAAACTAAGTAAGGACTACCCCCCTTTAACCTTTAGGGAGTTGGGTCTAAACGAAGGAGTTAGGAATCGAGGTGACATTGGGTTCTAAACTCATAATTACCCTCAAGAACACACCTAGCGGTTTGAAGACTTTTCCACGGTCAAGTGTGTTTTAGGCGGCAACAGTGTCTATGCATAGTCTTGCTCTACTCATCATACTAGCAATTCATGGGATAAATACCTAGGGATGGACAGGTTTATTGTGATGATGATGTGAGGATAGGAATCCAGGGCGATCTCCTGAAGCGTCTTTAATAATAAGTCGCATTTGGTCATGGCAGTAGTGACAAAAGAAATGTAGAAAATATCTAAAGATAATAAGATGGTCATCATAGTCAATGGCATACTCAATGTTGAAGTGAAACATAATATGTGGGTAATCATAAGATCCCTCGAAGTTAATCATACTCCCTCACAAGCATTGATCCAAACACCAAATTCCCTCTAGAACTCTGCTCCAGACTCCCTCTAAGGCTACTTTCCATCTTCAACTTCCCAGTTCTTTTTCAATTTGTTGTCTGGTCCTTTCTAGTCAGATATGGGTTGTTTCAGTGCCCACCTAGGCTTATCTACAGCACCCTTAGGCTGCCCAAAAATTCATGGGCACTTCAACTCTCTGCCTAGGACTTGCTCAACTGCTTCCTACCCAGGACCTACTGCCCAAGTGGACGTATGGATGACGACTAACTTATCTGATTTTTCGCGCCCCTTCCCAAACCTGTACATGGCTAACCAGCAATTGCCTAACAGTCTTTTTCTTCCTCTGCCAACGACTGCTTTACCCTAGCGACTTGGCGGCTGTAGCACACTTGACGGCTCGGTTTTCTGAGTTGGTTGTCCCTTTTTTCCACGGACGATAGCCGCATCTCTCTGTCGATGGCACTTCAACTCTAGCGGTCATTGGTGGCTCTAGCAACCACATCTGGATCTCCCAACGACCTAGGGGATTCTCTACAACTAACTGCTACCACCCGGTTGAGTTGTTTGTAGCCGCGTTACCTCACTTTTCCAGCCAATATCCTGATCCGTCCACTAGTGGTCGTGTCCTCTCAGCCCACAGCTCCCTTCGTCCACAAGCTCGTGCTCAACTCCGCCTACCATCGATCTGCAACATCCTGTCCGTCGTTGAAAGCTAATACCAAGTTTGCAGCCCTTAAAAATTCACCCATCCATGTCCACCCGTTGTGAGCCGCGTCCAGAACCTATTGCGCATAGACCTGACTCCAAGATCTCATTTCTACCATCACGACTCTGCTCAAGTTGCCCAGCAATCACCTACCATCCACAAAAACTAAGCTTGACAGGCTTGATCAACGCCCACCACGCTTTTGGTTCCTAATGCGTGCTTTTTATTGTTGGCTCGAGCCTTCTGCGTCGAACTGCTCCACAAAGCCTCCTAACGCTCGACCAAGATCTAGGGGCATGTGGACTTTTGTTGCAGCTCACTAGCTCGTGGCTGCTGGCAACAACCTCCACCTGTGATAAGATAGTTGCTACCTGTAGCTCCTAACCTTCGCAAGGCTATGCTCTCGAGCCTTGATCTGCTCCTATGCGCCCATGTCTGAGCTCAGCTCTGCTCCACAACCACTGGGCTGACCCCTGTGCTAACTCAACAATCTTTTGTTGCTTTTGACCTCATGGCCCAGCACCCGACTTCTCGCACTGCCCACGCCTTCACCCGCACGTGGATCAGCCCATGTCCAGATCACGACCCGATCACTCTCGAGCAGCCACCCAACAGCTATCGTTGGTTCCTCTGTCCGCTTCCTGAGCTGCTTGAATCACATTTAACTTATGTATAGTTTGTATTGTGGCCATATAGTATGATTTTTTATTTTTTTTAGAACTTGTGTCAGGTTTCACCGACCCGCTCTAATACCAAGTGAATTTTTTATGCTTAAATCCTTGATTAACAGCTTCTTTAATGTTTACTTCAGTTACAACTAGCAGATAACCATATTGCAAAATTGAACATTAAAACAAAAGTACATTGTCTAAGCAAACCATAAACCAAGAAAACCACAACAAAATATGCACAAGGATTTACCCTAGAAACCCCAGTCCTTCGGGGAAAACCAACAAAATGTTTGTCTTCTTCGTATTACAAGATTACAACAACATTACAGTGGTCTTGTGGATGAACCCTCCAGATCTGGACCAAAACACACAAAAGGATATCCCAAATCCTCTATGCAAACTAGATAGACGAACCCTTTATCCACCCTAGATCCAATAACAAAGAAGTAACTCTTCCCTAGAAAGGTTGTGATCTCAAACTGAGATCTAGACTACTAATTGAAAGAGGAAATCCATCTCTTGCAACTATGAAGTTGACCACTACAGAAGATTTCCTTTTTATCTTGTGACTGTGATGTTGAACTCGTACTCTATAAGGCTCGTTTTATAATCTCACACTCATGCAAATGCCATGGACCAATACCATGGGCCAACTAAAACCATCTACATGAGGTGTTATTAATCCAGCTTTTACAATGTATGTCTAGAAATCACCTCGGCTCCTTCTATGTTGCTAGACACCCCCAACATAGAAGTACCTACCGAGCTACAAAAACTAATAGAACTAAGAATTGAGTTGGTAGGTCAAACAAAGAGGTGGTATGACAACCAAGAATGGCAATCAATGTTTGAGGCAACAATGGCTTTCTTGGGAAAAAGAGTATGCCAATATATTTCAAGGGAGGTGTGGATAGCTAAAACAAGCTCATGTCTTCTTGAAGCAAGAAATTATTATTTCTTACATCAATGGAGGCATCGATACTATCCACTTGCAAATGGAACAGAGGGTGGCTCATGGGTGAGAACAAAGTCGAATGTGTCTATGCATAATGTTGCACTCCCTGTCAAACAGGCAATTCATGAGACAAATACATAGGGATGGACAAGTTTATTGTGATGGATGTTGTGGGGATAGGAATCCAAGGTGACCTCCCAAAGGGTCTTCGATAATAAGTTATATTTGGTCGTAGCAACAGTAACAAAGTATAAGTAGGAAATATCCAAGATAATAAGATGGCAACGACAAACTCTAGCAACCACAAAAGTGTAAACTCTCAAGAACCAAGGTGATAGCTTTGAGTAACTCAAGAAGGTTGCTCATTGTCACCTCAACAATGCTCCCCCACACTTTAGATTGTCTCTTCTTCAACACAAGGGGGGCTTCCCTAAGGATTGTTATGGCATTGGAATGGAGGCTCAAGGTGAAGTTTGATGGGTAACAAAACAAAGGTTGTAGTAGTATATGGAGGAAAATGGAAATGGGGAAAGGGATGTGGTAAGAGAAGAAAATGGATGAGAAAGAATGAGAAGGGGAATGAGATGAGGAGAAACTAGTGCCTATCAATCTATTGCACCATGGAGTCATGATGATGAAATAATGCATGAATGAATGAACTGCTTTGGGGTAGGCTATAGTGGAAGAAAGGGCTATTTACCACATTCAACCATCTTATGGATGAAAGAACTAATTGATACATTCATCATTTAGGTGTGTACTTAAGGTAAAAGAAACTAAGTTTGATGTAATTAAACTCAAAGTGTTTGTTGGAAATAGGTGTAGAAAGTTGAAACTAGTCTTGGATGGCTAAATTTGTAACTCAAGAAAAAATATGAAAGAGATGTTATATTTGGTTGAGTTAGTACTCCAATTCAACAACTAAAATTGATAGATGAAGGAAAATAATGCAAAAATATAATAGCAAATAAGCCAAGAGGGAACAAAGTCATCCCAGAGACGATCCCAAGAAGGTATGTTCTCTCTAGCTAAAATGGCCTCCATGAAAACATTCCATGGCTTAGCCACGCTATTCAAGGTTGTCTGCCCTAGATCACTACCTTCAGGCTTCACCCTTCACTCCAACTACTCCAAGCTCATCTCTCACCTGTGTGATCCTAGTAAGGTAAGATGTCACACTCTCAGCTTTGGCCATTTTGATACTCTTCATCTTCTCTCTCAATACCATCTTCCGATTTTCATTGGAACTCTGGTACAAACTGGTTAACGCATCCCACATTTGGTAAGCACAGTCCTTACCAGTCACGTGTGGGATCACATGGTCCTTCACTATTGTAATGTCCCCAACCCTCCAACCGGCGAAGAGGACGCTACTAAACCATCAAACAGACCGGGCAACTAGCCCCATGAACATGAACATACATAAAATGCTTAAAACATCAAAAATACTAAGATGCATAATCATACATATATTCAGCGGAAGAAAAACAACATTCATTCATACACATGTTCATCATAATTCATTAACAGTAAACATAATTGCAGGCAAGAAATAGACAAGGATACTTATCTCATAAAGAACTTGTCCCATAACCAGCTACGTCGCTGCAACGTTCCACCCAACCATAGGCCAGCGTGCTCATCAATCTCTCAGCAACACTGCCACCCTCGAGTTGGGCATGATTCCCCAAGGAATAAGGGACTAAGCAGGCTTACACATAGCCAAGGTACACAAATCAGCCAAGCCCACACAGTAGGGCTTATCAGGCTATCAAGGAGCTGGGAGAAGCGAAATGCTAAGCTATGAGCTCATGGAAGAGCTAAGGATGCCTACACCAGAGCTAGCCTGACCTCTAAGACACCCACACACACTCGACACCAGGAATCAGTCCCTTCTCTGCTTCACAGTCCCTCAGGCCCTGACTTCCCTTGCCAGTGCTCTTCCGAGGTTGTGGAGAAGAAAGCCAGCCATCTAACTCTGTCTGTGTGGCTCCCAAACCCAGGTTTCTCAAGCATACCCAGCCTTCAATCCCACTCCACACACTTCGAAGACCAACCACTGCATGCATGCAGCAAAACCAGCAATTACAGCTTTGACAGCGGAAAACAGTCCCTGAGTTGTTCATGGCCCTATCGTCGCCAAAATAACACAATTGTAACCTACAGCTGCTCCGAAGCGTGGAGGAAAACACAACCAACACCACATAGGCGCTCACAGCAGCCACCAATCAGGGAAGACAACAGCCATGGTTCAACGATCAAGTAACAGGACATTACATCGTCCAGACACAGCCAGCAAACGTGGGAAAACAACAGTCCCTTCTCAACAATGAAGCCACGGCACATTACACAGTCGGCAATGGGAAAAAGGGGAACGATCCCCTGCGTGAACAGGAGGAAGAACCTATCCACAGACAAGCAATCGGTGTGAGAGAAGGAAGAACGAACCCCCCACATAGAATCACGAGTCCTTTTTATCTCCCTCTGCGTGAGGAAAAATGAACAGCCAAAAACAATGGATAGTTTTCCCAAACGGTGCGTGAAGGGGAGCAAACTGGAGAGAGTGGTAAAGTGGCAGCGTTTTTTGTTGGTTTCCTTTCCCCCACGTGAATGGAACGACCCAGCTGGAGGAGGGTGCGTGTGGACAGCCCTGCCACCCACCACTACTCAGCAAATAACTGCCCTCAACTAACAGTAGTTTAGTGGCTGACACATGGCTTTTCCCCAATGGCTCTCACGGGTTAGACAATCCCCCCCCTTAACCTTAGGAAATCATGCCCTTTTCATTTAACGTTGCACCGTCGCAGCTGGCTGTAGGTTTATTTTAATGAATGTGCCTATTTACATGATGCAAAACTATTATGTGTCAGATAGCACGATATACCATCGGCAACGATCCCAATTGCCGAAACATAACACAACCAAATCGATGGTGGGGCTTTTTCCTTTAGCTCCTCACCATGATTAATTACAATATATACATCATGTACCTCTAATGCAAACGGGGTCAAAACCGGGGTGTTACAACTATATTAAAGATGATACTCTTTCCCTTGATGTCCTTCTTATTGAAGGCTGCCAACGTTGTTGCATCTATAGAAGCAGGTACCTGCATCAAATTTGCTTCAGTGTTGTTCACTACTTCATCCCAAAACTCATTCTCCTGCAGAATAAGCACAATCCTTGCTTTCCAAGGAATGAAATTGGCTACCCCGTCCAACCTGTCCTCCAACCTCAACCCAATGGCCATCTCACTGAAAATGTAAAGTCCAAAAGGAAATCTGCCTGGTGAACAAAAGTGTCTCTCAAGTCCGAAAATCACAGCCTGTTAACTCTGCCCTTCACTTCAACTCAGCTCTGATACCATGTAAAATTTCAATGTTTCCCCAACCCGGTTTCAAATTTTATTTCACATAGTTTAATGCCCACCCATTCAACTCAATAGTTGCAAATGGACTTTAACTCATTTTTACAAATTAAATGAGCAAAGTTAAAACTCGGCCACACACAAAACAATTCAGACTCGGTATTTTACTATTTTAGCCAACTGGCCCAGGAAAAACCCCGAAGGGGAAACCTGTGCAAGAGAGTTATGGTATTATTTCTTCTTCAAATGAAAAGTACAGCAATAAAGACTCAATGAGTACAAATTATTTCAACCAGTGGAAGACCAAAATTTAGAGCCTCGAAGTCTGCTGTGAAGCCTCTTGTGCCCCTCTCAGGCCAACTCGAACAGCTTCTCAGTCTTCCTACTCCTCGAATTTCCAGCCAAACATACTCTTCTACCTTGGTTTGTGTGCCCACAGGTACAGCAGCAAGGTACCTCGAATTTCCTGCTGATTCTCTCTAGAAATTCGTGTCCAGTCAACGCAGAAAATGATGTGCGGATGCATGTATGGTCTGCAATAAATTTGCAGTCAAAATACCTCGAATTTCCTGTTTGTGTGGCCACAGGTACAGCAGCAAGGTACCTCGAATTTCCTGCCGATTCTCTCTAGAAATTCGTGTCCAGTCAACCCAGAAAATGCTGTACGAATGCCTGTACGGTCTAATAAATTTGCAGTCAAACTCCTCGATTTCTGTGCCAAAATCCTCTTTGAACTTCATAAAGTTCCTTGATTTCAATGTTGTTGTTTCTCCTCGATTTACGTTCCATAATTATTCTAGAAAATCGTGCTACAGTCTTCATCTATACAACCTTGGTATTTGTGCCAGTTCTCAGCTATTGGGAATGCATGCTGCTGGTGGTCTCTCTCTTTCAAAAACGTATCCTCTTCTTCTCAATGAGGTCGACTCTCCAAATCTCATGGATGAATAATGCCTTCTCACATTTCCTTGCCTTTTTGTTTTCTCACTTAGGGTAACTGAAAGGACACAAGATCCAAGGGCCCTGATTGAATCTTGAATTCTAAGATCAATAGATGAGATAATTTCACTTTTCTCTCCATACAATTATTTTTCTCTCAACCACAACTTAAATTTATTAAAAAGTCACTTTATGACCCTAAAGTGAATTAAATGCTCATCTCAAGCAATTAATGCAAGGGTCATGTCACTTTTACCCCTTTTAGTGACTTAGGCACAAAGTCACTAGGGGAACACTTTCCTAGGTACAAAATCAACACCTTTTATGTCAAGAAAAAATTTCTGACAAAAACAAGTTAAGTTCATGCCAACTTGTTAGAAGGCATTGGATAATGCAAGCAAATGACACTATCATAGATGATGTTTTTCAGGGTCTTGGTAAGAAAGATGAAACTCTTAAACTGAAGTTGCCTATCATCAATATGACATAACTTAGAGTTAGAACTCATTTTGAGGATCATCACACAAATGCCTCTAGCTTATTCCCTCTCAAAAATGAAATGCTTGATGTGCAGTCATTGCATATAACGCTTATTCTATAATAGTTCAAAGTTTAAATCGTTATATTATGTGTCTAAATTTGACAATTAAATTTACAATGCAACACTGAGTGATTTGGATGGGTATTTTGTGTCTAGTTTTGACATTCAAACCTGCTTCTTTGATATATCTTACCATTGGAGCCACAACCATGCGTGTTTTGTCAAGTGAATATTGTGTTTGGATTTGAATTGTTTCCTTTATCTATAGGCACATTCACATGTAGAGCAATCAAGATGTATCAATCATATCGAAGAACTTGTTTCCTACTTCTCACCTTGTACCTAACAGGGGGAACATCATGAACTGATAGTGAGACTTCAAGTTTTGAATCCCTATCAATTGAATAGATTGCTCACATCTACAATGCGGGAACAAACGAGCGTGAGCCATAGCCAGAAGCGATGCCAATAGCCAAAGCCTCGGGCCAAATCCACTACAAGAGTCAAAGCTATAGCTAAGAGACAGAGATAGAGCCATGTTCCAAACCATCCATTGGTTTGTGGTCATTAGAAACCATCCATTAATAGAAAACATCAGCTTCTGCTAACCAGGTTTGTGGTCATCCTAAACCACCATCTACCATTGGTATGTGGTCATTCAAAACGACCCATTTAGTAAAAGGCATAAGCTTCTACAAACCAAATTTGTGGTCATCCTAAACTACCATCTACCATTGGTTTGTGGCCATCCAAAACCACCCATATAGTATAAGACATTAGCTTCTGCTAATCAGGATTTTGGTCACATCCTAAACCACCAATATATCATTGGTTTGTGGTCATCCCAAAACCACCACTTATTGTGGTCATCCAAAATCACCAATTCAGAGAGCACTTCAATGATGGGTTTAGCCATTGGAAGTTGTCCACTTGCAGATTTTAGCTCTCTTCTAAAAGATTCTTGCACTGACAAACACCCCTTCTGATTAAGGAGGGAATGTTGGAAACCTAATCCTTGTGATTATGGTAAATTGTACTGTAGTGTTTTTACTATTACACATAAAGAACATGTGAATAAGAAAAGTCATCGAGAGTCCAAGAGACCTTTTGGAATATGAAACCATGGGTCACAACATTATTGTATTTATGTGTATTATTTTAATGGAAAATGAGCATTCGCAATTATATTTGTCTATCTTTATCGACTGCTCCAACAATGTGCAAGATATACATCAATAGAGAGGATGCCTACTCTTTAAATAGGCTTTGAAGTTTGACCATATCAAGACAATAAGATGTCCACTCCCAAGTGCGCCCTCCAAGATGCACAACAAAATATTGTGTGCTCAATGTTCCACTTAGAAAAACTCTCCAAGTGTGCCCTACTCCATTAATATAATAAAATAAGATGCATTAATTATCCTCCATCAAGGGCATGTGGGTTTCCTTGATTGGTACGTCCCAACATCACATTTGAACAAGGTATGCAAAAACCAAGTCAGCCACATGTGGACCCAAAGTAGATCACTCCAACTAACTCCATAGAAAAGTGAGTGAGGTGCCACCATGTAGGTGGAGCACTTCACATGCATGATAAGTCAAAGGCCTTGGGACCTTCTACAACCTCCCAAAATACAAAGGTGCTTTCCCCAATGTGTGACCACCTCAAGTTACACCTCATCTTCAAGGTGTTTAACAATGTAAGTTTCAAACCCTCAAAATAATAATTAGATACTCCAAGGTGATCACAACTCATCAAATAAGGTGCAAATGAGTAGATACATCATACATGAAGATAAACCTTATCTACCTACCAAGTCAATGCAATGAATTCCAAGACCAAGGGGATGGCACCTCCACTCGAGCAAATAATAATAAAATATGATGACCTACATCAACATCTATGCCAAAAAAGTTGTTCTCACCAATAAAGCCCCTCCATGGTACCAAGAGGTAATAATAGAACTTAAGTTCAAACTAGGTCCATGAAGATGTGTATATCCACAAGTCTATCCAATACTCCAAAGGTACTAGCTGCAAACCCTATCAATGTGATGAAAATGACAATGTGAAACCTTATACAATATGAGGTGTAACTGGCCCTATTTGGCATGATGTTGAAATCATTTTTATGCATAACAAACAATAATACAAAATGATTGAAAACATTATAGTTGGGAAGAATATAAACTAAAACATCAAAATCATTCATGCATCACAAAGATCTCCAGCAACAAATGATGACAACTAACTAAGAAGTAAGAACCCAATAAGGAACCCCAGACAGAATCTTTACTGCATCACATGTAGTCTCCCTAGAAGTAGAAAACAATATTAGGTCATACTGAACAGGCATTGTCACCCAAATGAAGCAAAAACCAATCTAATAGATAAAATTTTGATTAATATCACGATTTACATTACAGCCTCACAAGACTTTCAACATGTAAATTTGGATTCACCACACTTCACTAGTTTTGTGTGAATATAGAAATTAGTAAATAAAAGAAAAGAAAAACCAACCAACCTGCACTCGGCTCCAACGTAATGGAACCACTACTTTTGCATGGCTTTCCACAAAAACATTTGTCCAAAGAGGATGCGTTGGAAAGTCCATCAAAATTGTATCCGTTTGTGTTGACATGTTATCATTGTTAATGAAAAGGCTATGACGAACTATATCAAACCTTGTGCCTGCAGCCCCTGAATTCATGTGACAGCCATTACTCTCACCCCCTGATACAAAAACACAAATACATGACTTACTCTAATTTCAAGGTAAACTCCAAAATAACAGGAAAAACCTATCATGATAAAGCCAAAACGTCAAAAAATACAATAATGAAATTTATTTATACAACTAATTAAAGATCCCATAATCAAAAATTGTTTAAATGATTGTAAAGGAAAAACCAAGACAAAAAAGCATGACTAAGAATAGAAACGCATTCATGATAGCCCTAGTTTTAAATATCACTGGAATATACAAAATAATGTAATTTGTGGAGAATACATAGACGATTATATTCCATCAGATTCTGCACCTAAATTGCAATTCCTAGGGATGAAAAAAATAGTTAGCACAAAGTCCAAAGTGTTGCATGCAAACTCACATAAATTGTTCATATACCAACACGATAATCTTCAATATTTTCATGAGTTCTGAGATTTGGAATGTCATGAAAGAAATGGAGAAGAATGAAATAAGATTGTAGACAAACTACCTACACACGTACAATATACAATAATATATAGCAGCAAGAAAAATAAAGTATGCCTCTTACTATTTTATGTAGAAAAGGCCATGTCATGTGAAATTGATGAGACCACAAGACTCATAGAGAATGACAAAGATTTTGCAGGTTTGTATGTCTCTATATAGTACGTACAATTTAACTGAAAGCTAAAAAGCAAGGAAGTTGCAACTTTCCACACAAACCTCCATTTGTCAACACATAAGACATTAGATTATGGTTTTCCGTCAGCTTTTGCATGTCTCTATATAGTATATACTACATACAATTCAACTGAAAGTTGGAAAGTTAGGAAGATGCAACGGTCCACACAACTTCCTGTTCATCAACACTTTATTAAACAATATGTCAAGACATAAATATATCAATCTCATTTCTATTAAAATAAGAGTTAAAAATTCAAATGGATAAACACAACATTGCCCCTAAAATTTTGCCCCCTTTTTCAAAAATGAGTATCCTGCTCAATCAAAATGATAAAGATGCATCTTCAACAATTACAGAGGAAATAAAAAGTGAAGCTTGGAAAAGTAAAATTCAAACATCAACAACTAAAACTGGGAACAATAGTAGAACCTAGATATGATGAAAACTCACCAAGTAATGTAGTCTACAAAGTAAGAGGTAATGAGGTAAATAATCAAGAGAGATTGTTATTAGATTTTTCTTTTGCAAAAGAAGAAAATTATCCAGGCCTAATGCTTTCTGATAAATGTACTTATGTTAGCCTGGACGATGTACTTGATTTGGGAACTGTTAATTGCATGCCTTCTAGCTGACTAAACAAATGATCATAAGACTTCCTCATTGCACTATTAGTCTCTAAAATCTGCATTTTCTCATTCTGCCACTTGGCCAAGGTGCCCTCAGGCTCTAAGTTTTTTACTTAAACCTGAAGATTGTCTCAGAAACAGTCTTCACAGGTCATCTTATATCTTCTATTTAGCCTCTCTATGTGTCTTTTGCACATCATGAGATCCTTATTGTTTTTCCAATCTAGCCTGGTCACAATACTTTTTAAGGTGATTGCTCTTTGATAAGTAGCTTGGAATTTTTATAATAAGATTATACAAATTAAAATAGCATTGAGATTCAAAATTGA
Source organism: Pseudotsuga menziesii (assembly GCA_001517045.1). Taxonomy (NCBI): domain Eukaryota; kingdom Viridiplantae; phylum Streptophyta; class Pinopsida; order Pinales; family Pinaceae; genus Pseudotsuga; species Pseudotsuga menziesii. Next base: position 269,479 of record LPNX010006766.1, on the reverse strand, counting down.
AATATTCCACATGCATAACAAGCTGCAAAAATAGCATTTTACATGCTTCCTACTTTTATGGTCCTTTTTTGGATATGTGGGAGCACATCTCAGATGTTAACGCAAAGATTTGCTGCAAACTCATTAAACACTGAACACCTTTTGTTCCTACCACCAAGCAACTATCGCAAAAGAAACAAAATTCATGAAGCTGCCACAAGTAAAGAGATCATAAATAAAGTTAATAAATAGAAAAGATAATATTAATATTCCAACAAAAGACGACACAATTAGGTCAAAGGGCTTAGAAAAGTACATCCACTGTTGGAAAGTGTGAGTATCAAAGCATCTCCTAGAACAATTAAAAGGAGAAAGATAATAAGATCTAAGATCTATAGCTGTCCATATATTTGTTGCTCAATGTCTAGGTAAAGAAAGCTAAAAGAAAGAGTAAAAGATAAGGTGTTGGTACAAAAGAAGTGCTAAACACTGTGTGATGCTTTGAAAACCCAAGGACTAAGAAAAAGAAGGATGTCAATGTCCATTGTCAAGACCTATTGGAGTTAGTGATCAAGGACGAGTGAGCAAACAAAGAGGTTGGCTAGTCATAAGAGTCTTGACTCTTCAAGCACTGTGAAAGGACCAATGCAGTGTCAAGATGATATCATCCAAGCGGTAGACACTGAAGGGGCATGGCCATATGATCTTGGGGATCAGCAGGAGCTTAGCACTCCTAACAACTAGCATTGACGAGAAGAATACCTTGATAGAGGCCTTACTACTCTGGTAACCCTAGTGAATAGTATACCGATGTGGGGGAACCCAACTCTAGGGTCACCTAAAGTTTACCTGCCTACTAGTATAGTTGTGTATGAACCGATATCTAGAATGACACATCTTCATAGGTCTCAAGGAAGAAGTCAATCATCCCAATGGGGAGAGGGGGTTGAGAGGAGACCCAAGGTCTCACCAATCTAAGCTCTAAGGTATGCTAGGCCTCTCATTGTCGTTTGTTTCTCCTCTAAGGGGCAACTGAAACATACGAAGTGATCCTCCTCAAGGCCTCCAGCAGAGACATGACCTGTGAACATTGAAATGTGTACCCAAAAACCTCTCATAAAGAAAGAAAAGCATCGATGGTTAAGGTAGAGAAATGTGGAAAGGGAGCCTCTTAAATCCCAAAATAAGTAGTGATGTGTATTATTATTTCATCACAAAGGTGACACCAAAAAATGAGATGTCCGTCTATCTCTAGCTCCTGTAAGTGACAAAGTCACAAGATCTTATCCAGCAACTAAAGGTGGTGATCAATGTAAACTTTGAATCTGTGATAGCCCACTCGAAACTAACCTAGGAAAATCATGAGGGCAAGCATCCACTTTCTATGAATACAAGGGAGGTGGACAATATGTTCGTCCTTCAACTCTAGAAAATTTTCCAAGTGAAAGACCATTGTCATCCTAAGACCCTCCAAAGGTGTGATCCATGTGCTTTACATGTACTGTCTATATATGTCCACTCTAATAGCTCGATTCAAGTCATGCTTAGACAAGAGGAGGCGTCTTGACATGTCTAATGAGCACATGAAAGGGGGCAAATGCTATAGAGAGATGGTCATATACTTGAGAAGCCGACAAGCCTCCATAAACCAACAACGGCAACGCTACAAGAGGCTAGTGGAGGTTACAGCCAAGGAAGAACAGAGAGGGAGATAGGGATATCAATCCCTTCCAAAAGCAAAGTCCCTAAAGATCTTAACTCTATGAAGGAATGATACCAGAAGGATGATGTCCTTAACTCTAACGAGATGGCATCCAAACTCTACATGAACAATGTGGTGGGGGATAGTCCTCTTGCATCGAATGATCCATTTGAGAAAAAAGACATGCATAAATAGTGAACAAAGTCACGAACACATTAATGTATATGGTCATGGTCAAGTGAATAGAGAAATCCTTGTTCTAAAGGAATATAGAAGAGATTAAAGAAAATTTTGAAGACCATTGTTCTCAATATCCTTGTTACAATCCAATCCAATCCACTAAAAATGCCTTTTGTCAAAACCTATACATTTAAGCTTAAAATGCAAAAAACCCAAATGTTGGCAATGAAATCAAGGTTAAGTGGAACCCTCTACCATAAATGTTAAAATAAATATGCATTCATCATTAAGCACACCAATAAAATTTTAACTCCCCGACAAACACCATCATTCTTGTAAACAACCATTGAGAATTGCCTCTAAGGTACAAAAAGGTAGGAAGAAGCTCCATACATTGTCATATGTCTACTTGTGGGAGCCTCCATACATCGTCCTTCATGCACCCCACAACCAAATGATTAGTGACACCAAATTATGCAATTACAGGAAGAGAGACATAACAAAAAGATATTTCATAATGTTGGAGTGCAAATCCAACCACGTGCTTAGAGACTTAGAACACCAAAGTCACACAAGTCATGTCCGCTAAAAAATATGTGACAGGAGGAAGAATATCAAGGCCTCCCAAGATAGAAAAGATAATATAAGATAAGATAGGATAAGATAAATTTTATTAATGTCTAACAAATGACCATAAAAGTAGGTCAATGGGACTTTGTAGTACCATGAGAACAATACAAAGTAGGAGAGTAAAAGCATCTCCCTAAAAAGCAAAACTCAAATCAAACCCTAGTTCTATAAATAGAGAGTCAGGCTCGAAGAAGAATATATACAAGAATAAGACAATTTTATTAATGTCCACCAATGACCAAAGAATAACTCTATGGGACTAGAAAATACATCTACTCAACCCCGCGCTATGGGAGCCACAAGAACACTTCAAAATGCTAAAATATGAAAGATACAAATGAAAGTACAATAAAAGAAAAGAACATCAAAAACACTACTCAACATCAATAATGTAGATAGCGGTAGAGGTAAAGGCATCCTTGTTATCATCTATGATTATGGAGTCGAGACAAAGTCTGATAACACCATCTAAGGAGTTCCTAGGGCTGAGAGAACCTAAATGGATAACCCTAGGAGCCTAGAAGTGATCTATTAAGAGTCAAGACACTCCTCATAGCTGAGGTGGGGAAGAAGACTCTAGGGATATGATAGGAGGAAGAATATCAAGGCCTCTCAAGATAGAAAAGATAATATAAGATAAGATAAGATAATTTTTATTAATGTCTAACAAATGACATAAAAGTAGGTCAATGGGACTTTGTACCATGAGACAACACAAAGTGGGAGCATAAAAGTAGCTCCTATAAAAGATAAAAAGCAGAAATCAAATCAAACCCTAGCTCTATAAATGGAGAGTCAGGCTTGAAGAAGAATATATACAAGAATAAGACAATTTTATTAATGTCCACCAATGACCAAAGAATAACTCAATGGGACTAGAAAATACATCTACTCAACCCCACGTTGTGGGAGCCACAAGACCACTTCAAAATGCTAAAATATGAAAGATACAAATGAAAGTACAATAAAAGAAAAGAACATCAAAAACACTACTCAACATCAATGATGTAGATAGCGATAGAGGTAAAGGCATCCTTGTCATCATCTATGATTATGAAGGAGTCGAGACAAAGTTTGATAACGCCATCTAAGGAGTTCCTAGGGTTGAGAGAACTTAAATGGGTAACCCTAGGAGCCTAGAAGTGATCTATCAAGAGTTAAGACACTCCTCATATCTGAGGTGGGGAAGAAGACTCTAGGGATGTGCATTTCGTTGTTCGATCTAGGCTAGGACAGAACCATGCAAGCAACAGGTATGGCCCTTTGAACTCGTGGATGTGAAAAATAGGCATGGAAAAATATTCAATCACAATCGAGATACTGAAAATTGTGACTATATTTATTTAGGATAATATATTATATTATATATATATAGCCCAATGGATTAGCTCAAGTGGTTTAGAGCTATGAATTGTAAGTAGAAGGTCTTGGGGTCAAATCCCTGGGTAGCTATGCATAGATATATAAGAGCCTCACTTGATGTCCCCACCGGGTTAGGCTCCGTAATCAGAGTCGACAGGGTGAGGCCCCTTCGGGTGGGCCCCATGGGAATTCTTCCTGTGGACATAGCAACCCCTCTCTGGGATTGTGAACCACATTGAAATATATATATATATATATATATATATATATATATAAAGTTTAAACTATGGTAATATTATATAGTTATAATATAATAAGTTAAATAGATAAGTACCCTTCAGTTCTTTGGAGACTCAAAAGCTCCACTAGATGTCTTATTGAGAGTTTGGTTCCTTCTCCAATATTGCTCAGCTTTCTTGAGGCAAACAACAAATTCAATGAAATCTTTCTCACATATATAAAGAGAATTCAATTCTGATGCCAACAGGTTATCTAAAGAAGCCTTATCTTTGCAGGAAGGAACTTTTTCTGTGAAGGAGTTCAAGAATGGGGAACCCCATCCGAAAACTGTTGAGTCTTTTTAATGATGGTTACTTTGGTGTAGCGTGTATTTGGAAGATTGAAAGCATTCTGTTGTTGAAAAGACATGAAAAGTATATTTGTGTATGTTTTTGGTGCTTAAATGCACAAACAGTGGTCTTAAATAGACTAGGAAGACTGTAATATGTAGGATCATGTGTCAAACAGATTGAGTTGAAGAGTAGAGTCTTTTAAGGGTCAGAAAGTGTCGTAACAGTCCAAGGCATATTCTGATTACAGCTCTGAAATATCAAATATGAAGTTTTTTTCATGGAAAAAAAAGGGTACCATTTGAAAATAGTAAAAGACCACCATCACTTGGAGAAAGATAAAAGGGATATAATCACCATCCAGGATAAATGCAAGGATATTTATGGAAATAAAGTAATGGATTTCGATCAGAAGAATAAAGGAAGAATTTTTAATAGCAATTTCAAGTTTCAGCAAGTTGACCTCTACTTGACTAAATTTTAAAGGAAGTATTCAAGGAGAAGAAATTATCATTGTCATTCATCCATTTGAGATTTGACAACTACAATAATATTCAACTGGTCAACCAATTACAACTTCCAAAATAAGCATAGCTGAAAACTTAAGTTTAGGTGGAGATCAGATGAAATAAGCAGTCCAAAATTAACCATTGATGACTAGGTTTTAAAATCAGTTTAAAATTGTGTCTATGTGGGATGATTTCGATATTGATTGGATTCAATGTGGATTTCACTTTAGGTACCTTCCTTCTAAATGTGAAGGCCACCAGGCGACAGTCAGGTCAGTATAAGCGAGGTAGTGCTAAAGCCCCCACAGGGTTCAATTCCTCAATAAAGTGGTCAACATGTTCTTCAAAGGGTGCGCTGATTAACAAAAACCATCACTGTCGTTCAGTCTGGCTGGGTGGACCGTGGTACACACCCTGATGAAGTATATGGAAGCACCAACCTCTTAAAAAGCAGTTAACAGTTAATGTCCAACACTTTGTCATAGGAAGCTTTCTCAAGTATCCTTTTAAACTGGAAGAATACATCATTGTCAGTTTATCGTATTAAAAATAAAATAACCATTGATAAACTTCCAATGAAATCATAGTACATACATGAAAGCTACATCATTAAGAGATATAGACGATTCACCAGCTCAACCAGATTTCATAACTCAAATGGAGTAGATATTGCAACAACAAAAGGAGCAAGTTAACAAGAAAAAGTTATAGAATTTTGGCAAAGCTTTGTTTGAGAAGGATAAGGAAACTTCACATATAAACAAGAATCAAAAATTGCATAGCAAAGTTAAACAATTCAAGTGAAAGAAAAAACAGTGTCCAAAAATGTAAATGCAATTTGTTAGTAACAAAACATCTATAAACTCGGTTGAATTTAAAAAACAAATTGTCACTAATAACAAAATTTTACCGATAGGTAAATCAGTTGAAGTAATTGATGGAAATATAAATAAACAACTTAAGGCTAATCAGGAGTATCCTAAAGCAGAGATCAAGAAAAAGAACTTTTCCATAAAATATTAGCATTATCATAATCATAAGAGTTACCTCTCTGATCATTTAACTTAACATTGTTATGAACAAACACGACACTAAGTTTATGAGAACTACAATTCCAATACAACTTCTTTTTGAAGCTATACCATAGTCATAATAAGAGAAATTCCATTCGAGAATCTTATCAAGAGAGATTTCCAATAAAAGCTGACCTAGGGTCGAATGATGCTTCTACAATGCATCAATATTGTTTGGCACTTTGGCAATATTTTTGCTTTGTTTTCTCTTGCGCTTCAAGGACAAAGCCTTCGTAGACAGGAGAACATGTAATATACCTACTTGATATTAATTATATTCATAATTATTATGTAGGGTTATGTCCTTTAAGATAGTCACATCTCTTATGTACAATAAATATGATATTCTTCCTCACTCTATAGCATCATTCATTGTATCTTCACGACTAATATATAATTATTTGTTCTTTTAGACTGTATGGCTTGGTGTCTTTTCTTAAGAACGCCTATGGCATGTAGTGACTACCTGCAAGGTATATCACAAACTTCAACTTTAACAGAATATTCACTAATGATTGCTCACGTGGGGATAGTAAAGTGAAGTAATTTGACTAATAATTTTCCAATAAAATAATTTCATGTATGTTGCCACATAATGTATTCGAAATGTATTTCATTTACAAATCCTAATTAGTTATTGAGATAATTATGAAAATGAAAATTCAAAAACTCTACAAACCATTACGACAACTCAGAGTGATAGACAGTAGAGTAGATTTTAAAGTCATAAAAACTATTCCAAGACGCCAAATATGGCATATCCAACAGTTTATTATCCATTGTTTATCATTACACACACACACACAACACATCCCATAAAGGATACATGCATCGAGCAAACATGCATACTATCCCACAACCAATCAACCATTATGTTAGTAGGAGGACCACTACCTTTGTGAACACCCTCAAAACACCCTCACTGGCATAAGGATCATGGCATGTTGGACTAATGCGCTGCTGTGGACCAGACCTCATAACCGATGTGGAATAACAAACAAGAGAAGAGATTTTAAAGTTGTAAAAACTATTCCAAGATGTCAAAAACTCCATATTCAACTATTTATTATCACACTTGAAGGAAACTAATTTGTAATAATCAAATCCATTCCCATAAGACACTTAACATTTAACCTATCACAGTATGAAGGAATTAGAAAACATAACATATTTACAAATCCAACATATATGCCAATTTGGTGTCGGCTGACTTATCTATGCTGCACTTTTCTTTTTCTTTAGATTTCCTTATCTTGCTTTCAGCATTACCTAGGAGTTGCTTTTGCATTCCTACATTGTACTCACAAAGGATGTATCTTTTAGTCCCATTAACTTACTTTTGTGATCATTTGTTGGATATTAATAAAATTGTCTTAGCTTATCTTACTGGTGAGGTCAACTGAATGTTGAGTCGCCCACTAGGGTTTCAGTGTCACTATAATCTTCCAACCTACAAGGCACAATTTTCAAAGGGATGAGGTTGGGTGCAAGTCATGGGTGATTTTGGCAGCAATACCCCTCAGATCCAGCACATTAGACAAAGTCCACTCTTTGAAGTTTGCGGTGCAGCCGTTTAAGGCATGTTTCTTAAAACACTTATAAAAGAGACTATATATTTAAAATTATAGTAAATGTTGGTTTTCATATTTATCTTGTCAGCACTATGATGCATTTTCTTTTGACAAGGACCTTAAACTCTTTCCAAAGAAAAGAACAAGAAGCAGACCATGCACCATGATCTTAACACCCTCTTGCACGCTGTAGCATTTTATGGCAATTCTGCCACCACCACCTCCACCCCAACCACTTCCTCCTGAAGCACTAATAGTTCCAGAACCTTTTCTGCACAAGGAAAGAAAACAAGTATTAACAAGATGTGGACAAACTGAACTGACTCCAGGTCTAAATTTTAATTCCTACATTAAATTTTCAAAGAAAATGCCTAAGATATAGCATAAAAGATTTAAGAGAGAAAGGTCATTCAATGGAAGGATAAATTAAGAACAGTGGGACAGAGCCATGAACAGAAATGATTCAGTGTCCTTGAATGGCATTAGACATCAAAAGAGGAATGCTCGGAGATGGTCATTTCTATGGACAGAAACTAAATTATAGTCAAGATAAGACAGCCTTCAAGGATGAGTCTCGACTCTCAAACTAGATAAGCAACGATACTCCAATTCCTGACATTGATTAGGTAGAATTAAACTGTGAAACAGGTAATGAGAAATTATAAGAACGCAGTCTTTCATGAAATTAAATGATGACCCTTGTGACTTGGAGATTCGCACCAGAAAATTACAAGACAAATTCATTGGCTTGGGTTCCTAGCATTGCCAAGCAATATGGTTTAATACTAAAGAAATAGTCTTTTCTGGGTTGCCAAGCCTGTAAGACATCATGTGGATTACTTTCTCCAAGGCCTCACCTCAAGCTGTTAACAGTCCAATCGACCTGACAAACCATTCAGTCTGAAAGATGCAGGAGGAAGAGCTTTAGATGTGAATATACACCTAGTTATATGAGCCCAATCAAATTTTTATGGTCAACATAACTTATAAGTACTCTTACCACAATAATTCCAAAGCTAGAACAGGGGTAAAGATGAGTTAAACTCCATAAATGTCAGTTTCAAAAGAAGACTTTTTTAGACGCATTTTTCATGGTAGGCAATAATGTCCGAAAAAAAAATTGTACTTTGTTCACAAAGAACCTACCAACAAAGTTGCAAATAGCCTGTACAACAAGAATGAAGTGAACTCCATGGAAAAAGGACAAAAAATCCATAATAGAGAATGCCCTTCACAATCTGAAGATGCAAAACGAAGGAAGTTGCACCATAAAATTGAAATCACAAGCTAAGTGTGCAAGAAATTTAATAATAGTGAAATATTCATGACTACAGCCAGTATGCTAGGTGAGAATACAATTACACTCAATTGATAATAATGGGTATTCTTCAATTTGATTCAAAAGTAAACAGGTTAAATTTTGACGATGACAAAAGAAACAAAAGGATATGCATGTGTGAACAAGTTGAGCCCTAAATCTTGTGCCAATTTAATATGACTATATCTAATGAGTTAAATTAAAATGAAGGATAAAAAATAATAACAGGAATAAATAGCACTTGATTCTACAAAGTTTACGATTCTTTTCCTACCAGTTTACTAAATGGTTAACAAATGTATTGAAAGTTTCACAACAAGATTTCCTCCCCCTTTGCTTCTTCCAGAGGAGTTTTCAATCCCAACATCATTATTGTTATAATCTTCCACAACCCTAAACTCCATATTACATTTTAAATCTCTTATACAGCCGCATTAAGTTAGACTGTAGATTTACTTAAGTTTCTTTCCAGCTTTCAAGAATTGAGATTTTGTGGATTGTGCTACTGCTTAGTATTAGAGACTAACTTCTGCCTTCAAATTCAATTAACTTATCTATTGATAATATACGATCTTATCTATCAACTAGTATTTTGACCAAAGAGTTAGGTATAAACATGCTGATGTTAGGGTCATTCCTATGGATATAAGCATGTTTTGGTTATTGTAATCATCATTTATAATCGTTGTCACCAATCCCACATGGCTGCATACAACTTTAGGTTTCATGATGGATATGTCAATTGATATTTCAAAAACTCACTAAATGGTACCTATATTGTGAGGCTAGGTTGGCAAGGCACATGGCAGCAGGTGTGGATGTGGGTGCAGGTGAGGCCCAAGGTTGCATAACTTAAAAATTTTATATATACAAATTTACATATAAAATGTTTTAATATCTTAAGTAAAAAATAGCAAATAGTAAAATACAAAACTAATAACGTAGAAATGTCATATTGATGATTGTACCCATCCATGTACATAGTTAGATGTTTGCACATTCTCCTATTGTCTTATTTGCGCTCTTTGTGTCGCTCAAATGTGTGCAACTACCTTCATTTTAATGTATCCATACAAGAACACCCTTAGCTCTCGACTCCACCCTTAGCTTGTCCTAGAATGAGCTAGGTTTCAACTCTATTATAGAACAGAAGGATCCCAGTCGACAACTTGTCTCTAAAATTTTAATCTAAATGCCCCTAACTTCTAGATAACTAAAAATGAGAACACAAAACCTTTCTTCCACAATGGGCACTTTTTGTTAGAAACCTTTCTTCCACGATGGACACTTCTTCAAAGAGAATATCACAAGGATTAATAGCTTCCACAATATCATCTCTTACCATTAGCCACTTGCATCTCTAGTTGGGCGAAAGTGACCATCAGGCCATGTAACACTAAACCATTTTTTGCACCCTTTGTATTTGCAAAAATGCAGGTTTTGGCCACATGCACAAGTGACCATTTGTGCACATGTTCTCTTAACTATGGTTTGACTACTAGCTATAATTAAGGGTGAAAATGTTGGAGTTTGTGCGACTTCGAAAGCTATTCTTATTGTCCTCCTTCAGGAGTTGAACTTGTTGTAATCATTCATACAAACCCTAGAAAGAACAATGTAAACCTTGGGGTGAAAAGCCAGCAATAAAAGAAATAAAATAAAATTATGAAATATAAAATTATATTGCTCCTCCAAGTGAAGTCGGCCCCAGTTAATTTCTGGGTGGGAAAACAGTATAAATAGGAGGCGCCCCTCCTCATTATCACACACAACTGTAGTGCAGCAGCACAAGTGAAGTGTGCAATTTCTGACAGAGTGCAGCTACACAACAGCTCAGAGAAGTTCGCATACACTACAGAAGAAGACTGTTTCAGGGTTTCAATCTTTGGAAAGCATTTCCATATTTTTCTTTTCTTTCTTCATTGTACTATGATCTCAGAATTATTATCTCTAGACGAAGGTTGTTGGGTTTTCTCCCAATTGGGTTTCCCAGGTGAAAAATACTTGTGTTATTGTTTTGTGCTTTGTCTATCTTCTAGTGATCCTATTGATAAATGCAATTAAGATATACTGCTATAATTTTAAGAAAATTTAACATGGTATTAGAGTAGTACTAGAAGAAGCCATTGTCGGCAACCTATTGAAACTAGGGTTTCATCTTTCAAGGTCTTCACTCAATCTTTTGACAGAAAAAGAGCCTTGGGAATTTCGCTCTAAGGAGGGCACATCTTTTGGTGAAGACAGAATTCAATTCTGGGAATTTTCATTTTTGACCTAATTCTGTAGGCTGCATATGCATCAGAAATTAGGTTTCCAGTTTTGACCTACTTTCTCCACAGTTTTGGCTCGACTCTACCTCTACTCAACTTGCCTCTCTAGGGCGCATTTATCTGTGAAGTCAGTTTTCCAAAAATCCAACTTTCATTTTTGACCTAGCCTCTGCTGGGGTCTCAAATCCAGATTTGCAGTCAAGATGATCAGTATGAAGGTTGAAGATCGTTTGGAAGGGGATTTCAATTTCATCCCCTGGAAGTCTAGGGTTCTTCTTCTACTAGAATAAAATGACCTATTACAGTTTGTAAAGGAAAAGGTCCCATAACCAGAAGCCGAAGAAGACAAACCTTGCTGAAGAAAGGATGATGCCAAAGCAAGGAGGATTTTAGTGGGACTCAAATAGAGATCACTTGGTTCCTCAAATCTCAAAAACGTCAACGGCGAGAAGGATGTTCAAAACCCTAAAGAAGCTATTTGAACACAGTAGCATCAATGTGACTCTCACATTGAGGAATCAACTGTCAAATATGAAGATGACGAAGTCCGAGAATATTGCCTCATATTTCATGAGGATCACTGAGCTCCGAGACAAGCTAAAGTCCAGTGGTCAAACCAAGTTGCTCATATTTGATAAACTATGGGCAGAATGCACTCAGGAAGAAACCAAAATTGCAGCACGCCAAAGACTTCATGGTACTCAACCTGAGGAAAATCAAGCATTCGTATCTCATGCCAAGAAAGGAAAGGGAAGGAGAAGGAAGCCATACATTCACAAGAATCAAGATAAGAGATCAAGTCCTCCCCCAGATCAGAAGAAACAAAAGAAGGATCTATCTCAGATCCAATGCTACAAGTGCAAGAAATACGGTCATTATGCTAGTAGCTGTCGAAGTTCCCACAAAAGGAAGCATGAAGCTTCAACTGTTGATGTAGAGGAAGATCATCATCACAAGAAATAGAAGAATGAAGATCGTATAGAATTCTTCTTCATTTCAGCTTTATCAAGTACGGTTCCCACCACTAGTGATACTTGGCTCATAGACAGTGGTGCATCTAGACACATGACGAGATATAAAGAAAATCTCTCAAAAGTAGTTGAGAAAGATTCTCATCTCCGTGTTGTACTTGGAGATGATGCACTGCAAAGGGATCTGGGGCTACCTCCCCTCAGCTAGAGACTAATGATACTCTACACTTAAGTTATGTGCTCTACGTACCTGCTATGATAAGAAATCTTGCTTCCATCTCAGCCTTGGAAGACAAAGGATATAAAGTAGCATTTTCAGATGGAAAAGTACTTGCTTGGCAGAAGAACTCAAGCATGGATACAGCCAAAGTAATTGGTATGAGAGAGGAGAGCTTGTATCGAATGAACACTCTACCAGTCCAAGCCCTAGTCCATGACTCTACAACTATGGCACCAAAGACTAGCTCATCTAAATTACAAAGCTCTCCCAGCAATGAAGAACGTAGTTACAGGTATACCAGTGCTACAGGTAGACTATGATGGAACATGTAGAGGATGTGCACTTGGCAAGAATGCCAAGAAATCCTTCCCTGATAGTGAGAGAAGATCAAAGAAATCTTGGATCTAATGCACTCCGACTTGTGTGGCCCAATGACAATTGCCTCATTGGGAGGATATCACTACTATGTGACCTTCATTGATGACTACTCACAGAAGACTTGGATCTACTTTCTTAAGACCAAGGAACCCGAGGAAGTACTCAGTAAATTCAAGGAGTTCAAAGCACAAGTCAAGAATTTGTCAGGGAAGGGGATCAAGGTCCTAAAATCAGATAATGTTAGCGAATATACCTCTACGGAATTCAATGATTTCTGCAGAGAGGCAGGGAATTAAGAGGGAGCTTACAGTTCCCTACAATCCCCAGCAAAACAGGGTTGCTAAAAGAAAGAACAGAACAATTATGGAGGCAGCCAAAGCCATGATTCATGACGAAAGTCTACCCATGTTCTTATGGGAAGAAGCATCTAGAACAGCTGTATATGTACAGAACAGATGCCCACATAAGATAGTGAAGAACATGACTCCTAAAGAAGCATTTACAGGAGTAAAACCAAAAGTGGGTCACCTCCAACTCCTTGGCTGTCCAATCTACATACATGTGCCCAAGGAGAAAAGGACAAAGTTAGAACCTTCAGGCAAGAAGGGAAAATTCGTGGGATACAGTGAATCTTCAAAGGCCTACAGAATCTATATCCCAGGATCCAGACAAATCGAAGTTAGCGAGGATGTGACCTTTGAAGAAGAAATGGTTGTCAGGAAAGGCAGAGGATCAGACATGGAGATCAATGATGAGGAATTGGAGATGAGATCATCTCCCTCTCCAGTTCAGAATGAGTTAGCAGGAAAAGATGAACCCATCGATCCCATTGATCCAGTCGCAACAGTTGATATTCCCGAAGACATGACAATAATTCAGAAAATACCTAGATGGGCACAACAAACCTTACAGGATGCAGAGGGGCATGAAGCTCCACATGACACTTTCCGAGAAAGCAAAAGACCTCAAAGGTTCTCCAAATATGTTGCATTATGAGTCATATCATTGACTCAGAACCCACCACTTATGAAGATGCATCCAAATACCAAGTTTGGAAGGATGCCATGGTGGAAAAATATCAATCCATCATGAAGAATGATGTGTGGGAGATTGTATCGCTACCTGAGGGGAAGTCAGTTGTAACTTCCAAATGGCTATACAAAATCAAACATGGAGCAAAAATACAAGGCCAGATTTGTTGCCAAAGGGTTCTCTTAGAAAGACGGAGTCGATTATGATGAGACATTTGCTCCTGTGGCTCGATACACTTCCATCAGATCGATCACTATTGCTTCAGCTATGGGATGGAAGTTGCATCATATGGATGTCAAGACTGCCTTTCTCAATGGTATTATTGAGGAAGAAGTATATATTGAACAACCAAAAGGGTTTGTTGTCCATGGAAAGGAGTCTCACGTATGCAAGATGAAAAAGGCGTTATATGGACTCAAGCAAGCACCCCGTGCTTGATATGAACGAATAGACGGATTCCTTGTGAGTCTGGGATTCACCAAGAGTGATGCAGACCCCAACCTTTACTACAAGGTTGTGAATGATGAGCCAGTGATTTTGGTACTATATGTTGATGGCTTGTTTCTTACTGGAAATGAGAAACTTATCTTATGGTGTAAGAAGAAACTTGCCTCTGAGTTCGAAATGAAGGATCTTGGATTGATGAGCTACTTCTTGGGATTAGAAGTATGGCAGAGGCAGAAAGAGATTTTCCTAGGACAAGGAAAATACACCATAGATATACTGAAGAGATTTGGAATGTTGGACTGCAAGTCCATAACTACTCCGATGGATGCAAACTTGAAGAAGCTGAATTATAATTCAAATTCAAATTTGATTGATCCCACCATGTATCGCCAGTTGATTGGGTCCTTGATGTATCTGACGAACACCAGACCAGATGTTTGTTTTGTTGTGAATGCTCTTAGTCAGTTCATGTGCAAACCGAGGCAGATTCACTGAATTGCTACAAAACATGTACTCAGATACTTACATGGCACTGTGGGATATGGTCTACGATATGATTCGGAATGTGACTTGAAATTGCAAGGGTTTACAGACTCAGATTGGATCGGATGCTCTACTGATAGGAAGAGCACTTCAGGATGTTGTTTCAGTTTGGGTTCTGCAGTTATTTCCGGGTGCAATAGGAAGCAGAACTCAGTAGCTCTCAGTACTGCAGAGGCCGAGTATATGGCAACTAGTTCAGCAAACCGAGAAGCAGTTTGGCTTCGTAAACTTCTTGCAGGATTGTTTGGCCTGATTTCAAAGCCAACCGTGATTCAGTGTGATAACCAAAGTTGTGTGCAGATGTCAGTGAACCTTGTATTTCATGACAAGTCAAAGCACATAGAGATTCAGTATCACTTCATACGTGATATGGTGCAGAAAGGTGCGGTCGAGCTACAGTATATTCTGACAAATGACCAGACTTCAGATGTTCTCACCAAGCCTCTTCCCAGGCTGAAATTTGAATACTTTCGCGGAAGACTTGGAGTAGAAGAGAATGTATCCCTCCTTGAGAGGGAGAGATGACTGAGAGACACTCACTATACCCTTTCCCAGGTACCCCTGCTCATCCAGTTTCTCAGCCAGGTTTGGGAGAAATCCCATCGGCAGATGAGACGGACAGGTAGTAGATGGTCAGGTTCACACAGGTGCCTTTGCTCGTCCAGGTGCTCAGCCAGGTATGGGAGAAATCCCATCGACAGATGAGTCGGACAAGTCGTAGATGGTCGTGTGATTGCACAAGTACCTCAACTCGTTCAAGTTCTCAGCCAGGTATGGGAGTACCCCATCGGCAGATGAGACGAACAGGTAGTAGACAGTCGTGCACGTGTGCTCATCCAGGATCTCTAGCCAGGTATGGAAGTATTCCATCGGCAGTAGAGATGGATAGGTAGCATAATATTTTCTCTTAGACATCCGAATAGAACAAATTCATAAACAGAACCTTCAGTACGTTTAGAGATGATGGAGACAGTATAGATGTACAGATGAAATGCAAATGATCATGATGCTAATGAAGACCGAAAAATACCTTGTTGAGAGGGAGTGTTGGAGTTTGTGCAACTTCGGAAGTTATTCTTATTGTCCTTCTTCGGGAGTTGAACTTGTTGTAATCATTCATACAAACCCTAGAAAGAACAATGTAAACCTTGGGGTGAAAAGCCAGCAATAAAATAAATAAAATAAAATTATGAAATATAAAATCATATTGCTCCCCCAAGTGAAGTTGGCCCCAATTAATTTCTGGGTGGGAAAACAGTATAAATAGGAGGCGCCCCTCCTCATTATCACACACAACTACAGCGCAGCAGCACAAGTGAAGTGCGCAGTTTCTGGCAAAGTGCAGCTACACAGCAGCTCATAGAAGTTTGCATACAAATACAGAAGAAGACTGTTTCTGGGTTTCAATCTTTGGAAAGCATTTCCATATTTTTCTTTTCTTTCTTTATTGTACTCTGATCTCAGAATTATTATCTCTAGACGAAGGTTGCTGGGTTTTCTCCCAATTGGGTTTCCCAGGTGAAAAATACTTGTGTTATTGTTCTGTGCTTTGTCCATCTTCTAGTGATCCTATTGATAAATGCAATTAAGATATACTGCTATAATTTTAAGAAAATCTAACAGAAAATGCCTACAAAACCATGTTTAAATGGTGATGTGGCAACTTGAAACGTAGTTGAACTATAAATTATTAAATAGGCTTACTAACCATAGTTGCTCCATAATGAGGGTCACCTCGACAATTAAGATTAACTGCAATAACTACACGTAAAGTGACATGTTAACCAACAATGCAAATTTTGGGTAAAGACGGGTGGTCTATGAATACACTTCAGCATTCCCATTTGGATATCAACATCAAAGAGTGTTTGTGTATTAATAGCTCCTATACAAGGTTGGGCCACAATTATTAATTGATTTGCAGTTCGGAGGAAGACCAACTTGTGCTCAATGATGATAACTTTCCGTCCTAAGGAAAATATTCCATTTATAAAATTATAATACTAGCATCCTCCTTTAGTTGCTCTTAAAGTACAGCAACCTGCATTTATGATTGGAAGCATGTATTCTTTTTAACAAAAATAACAATACAACAGTTGCTAGATGATTTACATACACATTGAAAAATTCGGGAGCCTGAACTTCTCATAGGGGTTACAGGTCTCCTGGCTATAGTGTACAAAATTTGGAGTGTGGCCAGCATACTAGAGATTAATACAAATCAAAATATCTACATACAATTTGCAGTTATATCTTGGGCATTTGAATTGTTTTAGACTAAAATGCCTTGAAGCATAATTTATAATGCCCCACATGTTATGCCCTTGATTAAATCTGACTTATATCTGGATGTCATCCATAAATCAAGTCAAATTTACCTTTGACCCAGAGTTCACTGCAGCTGTTTGTTCATTTGTAATGGCTTGAGTGGACAGTTATCTTTGACTTACTTTTATGTAATAGCCAATAAGCAATCATGGCCAGCTATCTCTGACTTGCTGTTATGCTTTTACTGCTTTGAGATGATAGATGTTATTGAGAGACTTCAGCGTTTCAATTTACTTGCTTCAGTTGTTCAGTATAATGCAGTTTGTTATATGCATCACAGTTTATGGGTTTTTTTTATGTGTAAATTCTGAATGGGGAGTGTTGCATTTATGATACCTTCCTGATTGGAAGTAGTGCCATTGTTTTGCCTTGTTCACTCATGACGTGTGGACCTAGGGTGTGGTGATTCAGATACTACATTAGACGAAAGTTGAAACACTGATTCAATGAGACTTGATTATGCTAAGCAATCAAATGACAGAATTGTTTGTTTTGATAAATATAGATATAGACCTAAGTAGCATGGGTACCCATACCCAGGGGTAAGGTACACATAACCGTACCCATGTACAAGACACCCCATACCCACACCCACATACCCTGTCGTAACCTGCCATACTCAAAACTTGGCCAAAGTACCTGAGACGCTTGTCACAGATTCAGGGGACATTGATTGTAGAGGGAATGGGGTACCCCTGTTTTGGGGAAGCCTAGGGACGCCCATGGACCTGTTTTGTACGGGGTACCCCTGTTTTGGAGACGCTTAGGGACCAGTTTGGTACAAGCCCAGCCAGTTTTGTACAAGTGACATTAAAGTCAGTAATATTAATTTCTTAAAGTAAAAGTGGCATTCTCTTTATCTTTCGTTTTCGATCGTTACCATTAATCGTTTCAGGATGTTGGAGAGTGATTCCAGCCTCATTGGACTTCATATGCAAAAAGCAGAATTTTTTATCCCATTCAGAATTCAACAAACTTAACAGTTTTAACTTTTCAGGATTTGAGGATTGCCACTTTTTTACAAGTGACTGGATACCATCATGTATGAGGGTGTGGGATGGGCATTTAATCAAGCACATCAACCTCTCTAGGTAACTTGATGTCAGTGGCTTATTGTTGAACTCCTCTGTCACGACCTTAGCAAAAATGTACCCTTCACTCAAGCAAAATCACTTATTAAGCATGGGAAACTTTTTCTACCTTATTTTAACACTTGGATCAGGAGGTTTCATTAAAACTGTAGGGTGTTGACTAATGTCCTTAGAAGACCAACTTCGAGATTCAAGGTAGAGGCAAGGGCTAGAGCCTAGAGGAGGGTGATATTGATGGATAGGATCCTTATCAGCAAGGAATAAAGTGATTTATGTGAAGGCTATGGCAAGACTACATAATAGTTTAGGTGAAGTGAGCAACAACATAGCACATAAAGATAGATCAGACCTTGACAGCAAATCTTAACCATAAAGGTAAATCAAATAAAAACGTTGAGAGCAGACCTTGATATTGATATATTACAGTTCAAGAGTAGATATTGACATAAGGATAGATCAAACCTTGAGCAGGAATGGGGTTTATGCTTTTAGCCTATAGGTGTTCAAGGTTTTTTAAGTTTTTCATTAAAAAACATTTTTTTGGGGGGGGGTATCAATGGGTCATAGAAGCACTGGAAGTTTCAGGATCTGTTTGAAAATTTCAGGAATTGGTTGATTTTTCACGGGATCCATTTCATGGGACTAGGATACGTTTCCTTCAGCAGGGGATCTGTTTCCATGATGGATCCGTGGATCCATGGATCCTACACACCGGGGTGGTGGATCCAGTAACATAGTTTAAGAGCAACGTTAAACTAGGGTTAGGAGATAAACTTACCAACATTAATCAAGAATTAGCAAGATAGTGCGTCTTCAGTCACCCATTGAGCATGAGTTATTACAATTAGTCTAGAATCAACTTAGCATGTGCAAAATCAAACCCTAGAACATCATCAATTCATCCTTCAAGCAAAAAAGACATCGAAGAGAGAGGTGCACCTAGCTTCAAATGGTCCAATAAACCAATAGGAAAATGTAATGTCCTCTTCTACTTAAGCATCAGAAGCACCCGTTAACCTATTTAATTCCCATAGGTTCGAGCGGGTATTATGGAAAAAGGAATTGGCTAAGGACATTTAATACCATGAGTAGAGCAGAGCATTTATTTCAATATTATTAAGTCATCAGTATAGAAAAAAGGGCCTTAGTTCTTCAAGCTTAAGTCAACGACCAATTAGAATTGCATGCATGCAAAAAGTAAAGTGCAAACCCCAAAAGTGACATGTAAACCTTAAAATTTACATGCTAACCCTAAAAGCTATATAAAAAGGTTAGTTGAACCAAAAAGGACATCTATGATCATTATTATCTTTGAGTTTGGTTTCGAGAGCAGCTGCAACAGTAGCAGCAGTAGCAAGTTGGGGTTGAAGACGGAAGTCTTCAGCTAGCAAGTGTTTTCGATAGTGAAATCTATCTTCCCTAATCACTTCTGAATAGATCATCGAGATCTATCATCAGTTATTCATCATATTCATTCTTGTTCAAGGATACAGCATACAAAGAAATATATTATAGCAGGTTCGCGTCTTACTGCTGGGAAACAACTGGCAATATCCAGAACAATTCGCCTGGGCTCAGAGACTCATTATTTCTTCTGCATGTCATCCTCATTCTTCCTGGCAGACTCATACCACTATACTAGTGATTATCAATCCAGTGTTTGCACGTCCGGAGCGGCTATCAGCAGAAAGGTGGAAGAGAGAGGGTGTCACCCCTTCAGAGCAAATCAATTCGCTAAGGCACCAAAAGGGTTCAAAACCTATGCATGTTTCATCCTATCTCTCCGGGGAACCTATACTACCACTCCTAGAAAGTCTCGGCAGCATCGGCCACCTATTGCATCAAAAACGTGAAGATTAGCACCAAAGTGGGATGTTTCCTAGCCTGGGTGTCAACTCCTGAAGATCAACACGTTTTCACCTTTATCCTGATTGCATGGCATGCATGCCTCCTATTTACTGAAGGACTATCAGCACTATAATTATTGGTATGTATCCACGCTCTTACTGAAATCTTATTTCCTATTTTTTCTCCAAATCTGCTATATTTTAGGGCCTTTTGGCACGACATTGTTTTGCATGCAAAATTTTATTATATTTCAACACACCTGAAACACATCAACCGTCAATATATTATCAAACAAGATAGAATATCAGTTGGGATATTACAGAAAAGAAAAGAATACATAATTTGAACCCTTGTCCTTAATTTACAAATAAGGTGAGGTTGTCTTATTTATAAGAGACAACCCTCAACCTTTTACAAATTTGAGCCTACAAAGTTAATGAGAAATTATAAAATTTAACGTTAGTGCACCCACAAACTGGGGACTAAACCATACCAATGTTATCAGAACCGAGCCGGTGATTGAACCGGTAGAGCCCAAAATGTGAACCGGACCAGAACCGGTAAAAACCCGGGAAAAAAACCGGTCAACTAAAAAACACATAAAATATTCATATTTTGTAAAAAAACATATATATTCATGTGCATACATATGAATCCAAACCATTTGTACTCAAATATGCAAAGCTTCTCATATATATAGCATGTTTGGGTGAAAATAATCAAAATAGCACAGAGTGCAAGCAGCAATACATCTTTATCCTGATTGCATGGCATGCATGCCTCCTGTATACTGAAGGACTATCAGCACTATAATTATTGGTATGTATCCACACTCTTACTGAAATCTTATTTCCTATTTTTTCTCCAAATCTGCTATACTTTAGGGCCTTTTGGCACGACATTGTTTTGCATGCAAAATTTTATTATATTTCAACACACCTGAAACACATCAACCGTCAATATATTATCAAACAAGATAGAATATCAGTTGGGATATTACAGAAAAGAAAAGAATACATAATTTGAACCCTTGTCCTTAATTTACAAATGAGGTGAGGTCGTCTTATTTATAAGAGACAACCCTCAACCTTTTACAAATTTGGGCCTACAAAGTTAATGAGAAATTATAAAATTTAACGTTAGTGCACCCACAAACTGGGGACTAAACCATACCAATGTTATCAGAACCGAGCCGGTGATTGAACCGGTAGAGCCCAAAATGTGAACCGGACCAGAACCGGTAAAAACCCGGGAAAAAAACCGGACAACTAAAAAACACATAAAATATTCATATTTTGTAAAAAAACATATATATTCATGTGCATACATATGAATCCAAACCATTTGTACTCAAATATGCAAAGCTTCTCATATATATAGCATGTTTGGGTGAAAATAATCAAAATAGCACAGAGTGCAAGCAGCAATACATCTCTGAAGTTCTAAACCAAAATACATCAACAAAGAGGCTCTAGATTTTCTTAAAGAGGACAACAATATGATGATCATATTGAACAACCCAATTAAGTGCGTCAAAATAAGTTTGTAAGATCCTTCGGTGATCTTACTACTATAGATATCAGAGTTTAGACTTGTGTTTGATCTCAAAACAATAGTGAGACAAGAAATATAAACCCCGTGGTATAATACTTATGATTTATATTCAGATTTTGCTAAGATAAACTCAGTTTTGTCAACAATACTTACATCAATTTAAAATTTTCAAAGGACTCAAAATGTCAAGAATGAAGCCACAAAGGGTTTGTAATTATGACCAATATTAGTGAACCATATGACACCTGCAAATATCAATCTCATATTGTATACATCCAAATGACAGTGGTGGGTAAGAGTAATCGAAAGATAATTAATGAGTACATTCAAACTTCAAGTGTGTTAACAATAGCAACCTGCTGAATCACAAATTTGGTAAGCAAATTTGCATTGAGATGTGGCAAGTGAAGACTTGTTATAGAAACAAAAAATGCATCAATGACTCAGACCAACCTTCAAACACAAGGTTCACGTTCTCCAATTTATAAGAGGAATTATGACAACGACAGGGCTTATGTTGAAAATGTTTTATGTTAGTTCAACTTCAAAACCATGATCCATCAAGATTTAAACTATTAAAAAAATGAAACCTTGTCACATATGGCATCTACCAAACAGATAGGAGGGCAGAGTATGGACTGGCCAATTCCATACGGAATCGGACAAAACCGGTCGATTCGACGGTTTTGGTCCGGTTTCGTACAGAACCAGCCCGATTCAGAGCCGATCTAAATTATTTTTCCAATTTTTCTGGTTCAGGCACCTAACCGAACCAGTTGGGCCTGTGAACCGGTCGGTTTTACCAGTTCCGGTCTGGTTCTGATAGCAGTGAACCATACAATCACATAAAATAAGAATAAAAATGTGCAATTAGGCTCCACTAAGTGCAAGGTGAAACAAAAGGAGGGTGTCATGCCCCAACCAACCCCAACAGATGCATGTCCCTCAACACCCTCCTTTTTAACAATGTAAACTTCTTTAAGGAATGACGCCATGGGTCTAAAGACCAAGAGGAGGGATTTTGCATCAAAACAACAAGTCCAAGTGGGAAAAATGAGGTGTGCTAAATCAAGTATGACAACCCTTACACCCACAATCACCTCTACAAAGCAAAATATGAGTGTGGCCATGTGTCTCAATGATTTGCCTCAAGAGCACCAGACACCCACCCAAAGGGTAGTCAACATTGCCACAAGGCCAGCACCTTATTGAGGTGGAAACCAAGAGGACCCGCCATGACCTGATTAGGGGAATTTAGCCCCAAAATCAACAGTCCACATAATAAAGCCCCAAAACTTGGCCTTTACAAAAGAAAATTAAACCCCACTCTGGTACATCTGGAAGGAACGCTTTAGAGACTCTAACGCATAACAACGCCCATGCCAAGTGTAGTATAAAGGCAGTTGGGTCAGTCAAGTTCTAGATAGAGTCAGAAGAATCTTTGCAGGTGACAGATGTGTTGTATGTTTTGGAGTTTAAAATGAATTTGCTCTCAATTTCGGTAACGGAGGGTAGTGAAAACGCCATCTCTTTTGAAGGTGGTCAGGTTCTTATTTAGCCGAAGGGATTTGGCATAGACTCAACACGAGTTCTTGATATCAAAGAGGGAAGGGTATACGAGTTACAGGGAAAAACTATAAGTGGATCCAAGGGGATCTTGGATCATGGATAAATGTCAATGGCAAAGGACAAGGAGCAAAAGGCTCTGAAAGGTGATCAGGGTTCATAGACTTCCAGTATAAGGAGTCAACCTTCAGATGTGAAGTGGAAGTTAGCCCCTCCCAATGCTGTCAAGAGACCTACTTGGTACGAGATGACATTAATGAATCCTTAGGAGCAGGAGAAGAATTCTAGGAGCACATTGAGGGAGAGCAAGCCTTTTATGATGTTTCCAAACTTCATGGCACCAACATGCAGCATCATCAATGCTGTGACTTCCAATGATCAGGGAGCAACTCACCAACAATGGTTGGCGGGATGTTAGTGTGTGGAATGATATGTGCAACAGTATGCGAAGGTCAAGGGGAGAACGAGTTCGAGGTGGCTCTTCGAGAAGTACCTTCCTCGCTAAGAGAGATTGTTGATGTTTGTAGCATCGAACAGGTACTTTTGAATAGGCTAGGTATTAGGCATGCATGAGTTGTTCAAACACCTCTCTAGGTACTTACTTTATTAAGTAAGCTACTTTTATATATGTTTTCTAAGTCTAACTTAGGAAAAGCACATTAATTAATTTCATGCTAGCAAATGACCTAAAGTGAATTTAAGATTAAGTCACAATCGTTGATCTTAAGTGAGGCTTGAGATCTAAGCTCAACCATCCATCACTTTGGAGATTGAGGGTTAGGGTTTTGGTCATTAAGATGTTTTAAAAGAAAGCCTAAGGAGAGGAGGAGACACACAAGACACACAGAGTGAGATAGTGGGATCTCATTGTAGACCTTGTTGTGATGCTTGTTTGGCCTTTGTGATGTCTACATTAGTATTGGGCAGATCTAAAGTTTCTTGAAAGGTTGTTGAAGATATTTTAGGTGGAAAATTTAGATTGTATGGCAAAGTTCAAAAATTTGTACATGGTATCAAAGCTTGTTATATTAAAATTTCTTTCTTGTGAAAGAGGGAATCAAATATTTCAGCAAGGAGCCATTGGGTGTGATGCCCTAGTTGCCCTTGGGATTGAAGTTACGATTTTCACCTGAGATAGGAGACTAAACTTCTTTACTTGTTGGTTGATTTGTTGATTGAGGTGTGCTTCAAGGTATACAGGGATGAGTACTCTTGGTCTAGAGAATGTAGCAAGTTAGACGGTGCTTCCAAATTTACACCTTAGAAGTATATACTGCATACATTGTTGGAGGAGGTTGAGCTTTGGGTGTTTGTTGAGATAAGAAAAGATAAGATAATTTTATTAATGTCCGCTAATGACCACAAAGTAGGTCAATGGTACTGTCGGTTACAATGATGTGTCATGCATGTGGGAGGATCAAACGATCTCCCTTAACAGAAATACAATATAAGCAATGAAAAAGTAAAGAAGTACAATGCAATCTAAGTTGTAGCATGGGAGAGCTTCTGCTCCAGATCCACCTCTGTAACCCTGCACAGGGGCGAAGGAGTTCAAGTGGACAAGATCCGGGAGCCAAAATGACCAAAGAGGGTCTGGTACTCCTAACATCTGAGGCTGAACGAAGAAAACGGAGGGAAATGTAAAAGTGTCTGTTGCCCTGAATCAGGTCTGGTGGGCTCGGGGCGCAGAGCGATGTCGACGAGGTCTGGAGAGTCCTGAGTGCTTCTCGAGGGGAGGTCTGGTCCGGAGCTGTCGCTGAGATCTCGTGGGTCGAGAGCCTGCAACCCTTACTGATCTGGTAGTTGGGTTGGTGTCGAGGTCAATAGATCTCTTGATGCCCCTGGAAGAAGGTAGCACTCTGAAGAATGTCGTGATCCGCTGCATGGTGTCTGGTCTAGTGGGAGGTTGGAGGATCTGTGCTCGAAGCCTGAGGGCCTCCTGAATATAAAGTGCAAGACATTTCTAATCTATATATCTGAAGAAAGCTGCTAGAGTTTGGGGCCCCTTGAACAAGCAGTAGAAGCGTCCTCTAATCTCATAGTAGACACGACACCTGAAGATAAAATGTGACTCGGTTTCCACTTCCTGTAGATGGCATAGATGGCAGATCCTATCTGATCTATCAATCTAGTGGTCTGACTCTACCCGGAGTCTACGTGAACCAACTCTGAACTGTCCGAGAGGGATCCGAAGGGCACGCATCCAATGGCGAAACGTATACTGGGGCCGAACAATGAGCCCGTCTCTGATCTCTAAGAAATGTTCAGCATAGAAGGCCATTTTGGGGCGCAAACCTCCTAGGGCATTAATCCAAGTAGTCTAGATGAACTGCTTGTAAATATCCTCTCTGATGATCTTGTTTAACTCTTGTCGGATAGGAAGAAGGTGCCCAGGGGCATCCAGAGAGTATTGGAACGGGGGAAGACGATCTAACTGGATCCCTACTGAAGCAAGAAGGTTCGAGACCCCTGTGAGCCAACATTTGGCCTTGCCTGGTCGAGTATCCTGGGCGATAGTCTGAGCAGAGCAGTATGCTAGAAAAGGGTACTTGTCTCGACCCTTTGATGAGTCGACAAGCCCTCGTATCCGGTGCAGGAAGGAAACCAATCTAAAAACTACCTTGAGGCGGAAGGGCTGGGCTCCAAATTCAGCGAGGATGATGTGCTGCGGCATTGTCTGCTTACATCTGATGATACGTCGGAGAAGAAGGATCTGGACTCTTTCTACCGATGCCCAATCTGACTCGAGTAGGGAGGGGCCCCAGATCTCTGATCCATATAGAATAGTGGGACGGATCAAAGCATTCAGCAGATCCATCGTGGATGAGATATCCTGGAAATGGTGACGAAAACATTGTCTCTCGAGGAGGGCTAGGGACCCGTACACCTTGTTGATTCGAGGCTGGAGAGCTGGTCGTAGACTGAAGCGGGGATCAGAGAACTGCACTCCTAAATAAGTGTAAGTGTCGGTGATCTCAACTTCCTCCCCTTTGAATAAGAAACAAAAGTCTGAGGTTTTCTTAACCCCATTGAAGATCATCACCTTTGTTTTGCTCAAATTCACAGTCAGCTTTCGACGTTCACAGAACAGGGCTAGGGCATCAAGCTGTCTCTGCAGTCCTTCTGGGGAAGAAGATAGGAGTACAATGTCATCCGCAAAAAGTAGAATGGAGATCAGGACTTGGTGGAGGAGGCATCCATCTGTTTCCTGGGTATGCTCACGAAGGAAGGTCTCCAACTCGTTGATGTAGATCCCAAACAGGGTGGGGGAGAGTGGGCAACCTTGTTTCACCCCGATGGTGTTACGGATGAACTCGGATAACCCTCGGGCTGTGCTAAGGCGGCCCCGAACAGACTCGTAAAGGCGCATAATAGCCATCAGTAGGATCGTCGAGAAACCGACATCCCTGAGTCGCTGTAAGAGATCCTCTCTCGGAACTGAGTCGAATGCTTTCCAAAAATCTACAAAGCAGCAATAGAATTTCGAGAAGCGGTGTCGTGCCTCCTCAATCACAACTCGGAGAGTATAAATGTGGTTGATGGTCTGATGTGCTAGTCTAAACCCTGCCTGACCGCGGGCTCTAAGATTTCTCTGCTCGAAATCGTTGGAAAGCTTCATGTGGAGGTTACTATTCTTACAAATCCTGCTCAGTTGGCCAATCACAAGAAGAAAGAGGCCAAAGCAAAGAAAATCATTCTTGATACCGCAAAGGACCATTAGATCCCTAATGTTACCGGATGAACTAGCAGGGCTAGTGTCTGATGAACAAATGTATAGAAGAGTGACCACTGTCACCTTAGTCACAATTCCAACTGCTTTGAAATGTCGTAACCTCCAAGGGGAAAGCCCTTTGATTACTCTGCAAGACACTAAGAACAAAGGGACTATGCCTTCTAGGAGACCAAGTTAGTGACTAGTGCCTTCAATTAATGTGATTCTACAAATGAAGAAGACATACTACTTAGATTTAGTGCTTGTAGATGCAAATGTAGATGATACCAAGTCAATGTGGTCAATCCAAGGATATGCAAACTAGTGATAGATGGCATTCAATAACGTTCAAGTGCATAAGAGATAATTCACAAATTGTGACATTGACCATGTAAACATAGATCATCTAGTGTAATGATAGAAGTATGAAATCAACAAATAACCTATCCAATAACAAGTGTAAGGACTGATATTTATAGCAGCCGTATAACAGTGTGACAGTCCTAATGGTATGCAATAAGTATGAGCAGCAGTAGGTTAGCCTTTGAAAAGATGTGTAATAAATGTGGTTTGAGCATCCAATGTGAATAATGCAACTTTAACCTTCAACCAATTACCTCTCAGCAGTATCTGACAGTCAAATAGCAGCACTTGGAAAATAAAGAAAGGAAGAGTATAATGTGCACTTAATGTAAACCACAACTTCAACCTTTAAGTAGACCTCTCACAATGTATCCAAATTTGAAGTTAACATGTAAACAGTGGTAAGTTTCAAGAATGTATGTAAGCCAATAAGATGTACTTTCAGACCTTGTAATCAGCTCAATAGGACAGCCTTTTAACACATTAAAAATAGTAATCAAATAACTAACTTTTGGTTTGTGGTTTGTGTAGGTGTTTACTTTGTAGGAAGAACTGTCCAAGTGGACAGTCTGAAATTATTTGTAGACTATGGCAGCAGGGATTTAGGGCTGCGAAAGGATTGTCTCAGGCCTAATTTGGGTAGCAAATGAAGGCCAAGTGTAGGGGGGCTCTTTTAGAGCTAGGCCGAGTGGGAGAAGAAAGGAAAGGAGGGGTAGGAAAGGGATGGCTTGGGAAGACGACTATTTTAGGGCAGTTTTTTTGTTGGTTTTAGGAATTTTTTATATTTTCAAGTTTCTAGGGCTTCCTAAAATTTTGCCCTAGGGTTTTCATGGACAAACAAAGCAGCCAAATTTGTAGGAGTGATAGCCGAAATTTTAGGGAGGCCAAAAATCTGAAAAAAAAAATTTATTTTTTAAGGTTTCAAACAGAATATTGCAGACCTAAATTAGTGCCCTAATTCACCATGAAATGAAATATTTACACATGCATATGCAAAAATAAACCAAAGAATAATATTTACGAATGTACAAATAGGGTTTTCGGGTAGAAAAGATGGATAAACATAGGGTTTAATGAATAGTACACTTAAACCCTAGCCTTAGAGGAAGGTGACCAACCTTCCTCTTGGAGGGACGACTCCTCCTTGTCAACTAGGTTTGGGCTTCTTGAAACAACCTCTAGGGCCCATTTCAAGAGCCTAAACTAGGACAAATTTGGAGATCCAGGGCCAAACTTTGTAGAAAACTCCTTTTGGAAGTGTTTCCACTATGCTAAGGGGATAGAAAAGTAGATAAAGACCCTATTCAAAGAAAATGTGGCCCTAGGGTTACCATTCAATCATTCAAGATGCAATATTTACCTACCATTCATCAAGCAAGACTAAAACTGGAGTAGACTTACTTGAGCATGAGTTCTTCTAACCATTCCAGCATCCACAAAGCATAAACAAAGCAAGAGAGCAACCAACTTTCATCCACAAGAGAGTCATCCCTTCAAGAGGTGCGCATCATTTCAGAAGGCCCTTCTTGGGTAAATGAGTAACATATTGAGTTTTGTCCCGTGAGTTGTGATTTGGAAATGAAGTGAGAAGATCTATTTATATGTTCTAACACTCACTTTTACAAATAAACTAGGCCGACATGCCTTAAAATGTCAATTTGAAATTATAAAATGTCAACTTAAAATTATAACATAAAATAATATAAAATAATCAAATGTGGGTAACTTAGGGCATTTTCCCCATAGTTTACCCAAACAAGACTAAACTAGCTAAAAATGAGCTAAATACTCCAAACTGAAGGATGGAGTAGGCAGGGGGAGTCGTCATTCCCCATCTAATCCCAACAGTACTTTTAATCCCTCAACGCCCCCCCTCCCCAAAAAAAAAGCAGTACGGCCTGGATGAAATCTTGACATCATCACTAGAAAATGCCCAATGAAGGAGGGTGCTATGCCGAAAGAGGACCAAGAAGGGTGTGTCAAGTGACCGAAAGAGGAGGCAATAGCCTCATCACTGAAAGAAATGTCATCGGAGTAGAAAACAACTAGGGGTTCATGCCCAGTGACCCACCCTTAGGAACCTCGGACACCAACCCTAGGATTAAAAACCCCAACAAAGGGCAATCAGCAATGCCACTAAGCCATAGTACTCCTAAAGGATGGACCAAAGGGTCCGACCATAACCACCTCTTAGAAAGTGTTGGTAACACCCATCATGGTCCCGAAAGAAAAATGACCCTTTCTTCCTGGGCCTATATTTGCAGGTGTGTTGGTACTGGTACCGTGTAACACCTAACATTGCAAAGAAGAAGATCACGAAGGAGATGTGTGATGCTTTAATAACTTTGTACTAGAGGGTGAATATTTCTTACAAGATGTACCTAAGAGCTCTCCACCATCAACATGAGTGAGACAAATATTGTAGTTAAATGCTTGATGAAGATCACAAAGTTGAAAGATCAATTCCTTGCCATTGGGGTGAAGGTTGAAGATGAGGAGTTGGTGCCCATAGCACTAAACAAATTTTTTGCATCTCGGAACCCTTTGTCCAATGTATTTGTGCTCATAAGAAGTTTCCCACCATTGAGAAGCTTTATGATGACTTTGTGCAAGAAAAAAAGGGCTAGAGATCAGTTTAATGAAGGAAATTGAAGTAGAAGACCTTGCCCTCAACAAGAGGATGAGGAATGGTGACAAGAAAGGACCACCCAAGAAGGGTAAGGAAAATGAGTCAAGCTCTTCAAACCAACGTGAGAAGGATTTAGGTCATCTGACTTCTTTTTTATATCAATAGAGTGCACACTATGCCAGCTAATATCCAAAGAAGAAAAAAGGGAAGGCCAGGCACTAGCAAAAATAGATTGCAAGGAGTGCAAAACTATAGCTTAATTGGATGAGTTAGAGACCAAGCTTGAGACCACCTTTCTACATGGTCCCTTGTCCTTCAACCAACACTGTCCAATGTTGCATGGTATGTAGACAATCGTGCTTCAAGACATGACTTATGACAAGAAGAACGGTAACAAGTTTCAAGAACAAAGAGGAGGAATGTACATGGAGATGGTGTGAAAATTCCAACGCTAAGTGATTGTTGTCCTTATGTCTTCAACTAAACAAGATTGTTATTTAATTACAAAAAATTAAATTCTTCACATAGCAATAATCACACATATAGCTAGAAAGTAAATAGCGGAAGCATAAACACAATACACATAGTTACTCCTTCAAATTAGTTCTTCGAAAATAATCAAAGCTTGCAAGGAAACCTCTACAAGCTATCAAACTAACAATTGTACGTTACACCCAAAACACCCTTGAACTGAGTTGTATGGCTTGCTAAGAAGATACGGCCTGCACAGGAAGATGAACAATGGATGTACAACTATTGTACATATCTATACAGACTATACGAATTTGTACAATACAGACTATACCATACTAACAATACTTTGACCTACTTGTTGTTGGTTGATTCTCTTCCTTCTGTTGTCGCTTTCTCTTCCCTGGTAGGCTTAACCTGCTCAACTATTCAACTATCCAACAAAAATTGTGTGCCTTAAACCTTTATCTTGACATGTCTTTATACTTGAGTTGAAACCCTAATCTACCAAAACCTTATTTCTCAATGAGATGTACAGTTGAGGTTAGTATAAATCACTAATGTATAAAAATTCACTTTGGTAGACTCAACAGCTAAATACAATACTTTGATTTTATTCATAAAGTGAATAAAAAAATACAATTAACTCAAACTACTTTCAACACGTTCACACTAAACCAGTAAGGAAGTTCCTATCCGAGTTGCATTTTTCAACACTCCCTCTTAGTGAGGAATGAATTATGCACCAATTCAAGTTTGTCTCTGGATGCTTCAAACTTTCCTTTTTGCTTTAGGCTTGGTCAACATATCAATAACCTATTGATATGTGGGTACATACTGGATCCTTACCGCTCCCTTCTGAATCTTGTCTCAAATGAAGTGATATTTGATATCAATGTGCCTAGACATGTCATAAAACACTAGATTCCTAGAGAGATTGATACAACTCTAATTATCACAATACAACTCCTAATCAAATATCTTGCAAGAAACTTGCGAAGCCAGATAACCTAACAACTAGCAGTACTAGCTACCATATAATCTACCTCTACTGAGTTGAGTGCCACAAAAGTCTACTTCCAACTAAACTAGGATATCATCGTCAACCCAATCTAAAGAAGCACCCTAAGTTGCTCTTCCCGTCTAATGCACTACCTACCTAATCTAAGTCTGTATACCCTTACAACTTCATCCACCATCTCTAAGATATCTCAAACCATACTCCATTGCAACCCTCAAGTATATGAGCACATGTTTTGTTACTACCCAATGCTCTTGCCTCAATTCCACCATGAACTGACTCAAGGTGTTCACTGCAAAACATATATCTAGCCTAGTATTGACCAAATACACCAAGGAAACTATCCACTATCTATAAAACCTGGGATCCTCCATATCTAAATCTATAATTGTTACCTTCTTTAGATTAGTGATCATAGGCATGGCCATGCATGGCCATAGGTTCGATTCCTCCATCTGAAATCTCTTGGGGATCTCCACTGCATGCTTACCTTGCCCAACGAAAATCTCCCCTAATCTCTCCCAAACCTCCGACGCAAGAAGTAATGTATTATGTCAATGTCCATCTCAAACGCAACTACCATGTCTTCTTTAGACCCTACAATAACCTTCTTGAACCTATAGGAAAGGAGTCATCTACATACAGCATCATAACAGGCTACAGCAAATCAGCCTCAAAAAATATAAAATATAAGTTAGGATCTAATTCGCTTTTGGTGAAGCCCATACTCTACAAGTATCCATCGATTGCAGAATACCATGTTCTAGATGCCTGCTTGAGTCCATACAAGGCATTTTTCAGCTTACAAACATGGGACTCGTTCCCACTAATCTCAAAGCCCTAAGCTTGCTCTATGTACACTTCTTCCTCAATTATCCAATTGAGCAAAGGTGCCTTTACATCCCATTTGATGTATCCTCCATCCCATAATGAAAAATAAAGGCATCACTACTCTA
This sequence comes from Pseudotsuga menziesii, assembly GCA_001517045.1. Lineage (NCBI taxonomy): Eukaryota > Viridiplantae > Streptophyta > Pinopsida > Pinales > Pinaceae > Pseudotsuga > Pseudotsuga menziesii. The sequence goes on along the minus strand of LPNX010006766.1, from coordinate 237,186 downwards.
ATGGAAGTGTACCTAGCAACTAGAGCAAAAGTGTCCTCGTAGTCCACTCCCTCTTTTTGAGGGAACCCTCTTGCCACAAGCCGTTGTACTTATGTTTCCATCTGCTACATGCTTGATCTTGTAGAGCCACCTAAAACTCATGATGAATTTCCCCTCCAGTCTAGGGACAATGTCCCATACATCATTCTTCATGATGGAGGTGTACTCCACCATGGCATCCCTCCAAGCCTACTAATCTACTACCTCCTGAAAACTAGAAGGCTTAAAATCTATGATGATGCTCATCAACGCAATGTAGTTTAAAAACTTCTTCAGAGGTCTACTCCTTGAATGTGCTCCTAGGACACTCAACGTGTTCCTAAGCACCCCTCAATGTCTGAGTGAACCACCGAGGTCTCCTAATAGAACTGGTGATAACCATACAATCGTTGTAAATAGTTGAAAATGGTTGAAAGTAATAACCATACAATGATGTTATTTATGGTTGGTTACATGGGAGATAAACTTTTAAGGCACCAAAACATATTTTGTTCATATGTTATATTTTTTAACACAATTATTTGCCACCATGTAGTTAGGGCCAAGTTATATTTACTTTTTTTAGGGGGGAGGGGGGGAGCTAGGAATTATCATCATTGAAGGGGAACAAATTATTCTTAACCAAAGTCTAAAACTTGGTTTTTATTTTGACAACATGAGAAAGAGAGAGAGATAACAATCAACCCTATCATTTTAATATATATAATTTTGTTATTCCCAACTTCTTGTTCTATGAAAATTTGGGAGAAGCTTCCAATCATTACCAAAACCCATGTCCCAAAAACTTGTGTAGCATAGGAAATAAACATTTAACTGACCAGAACATGAGAGAATCCAACATGAACTAGACCAAGTATTAGTAGTAAATTATAGCTTATAAGAGAAGATCAGTTCACAAAAGAGGATAAACCATCCTATCAGGTATGCCAAGTTGGCCAGTGAACAATATTAGCAATACATGAATCAATGAATGCAAGAAGCATATAGAGTGCCAAAATGAGAATTGAGCCTACAACACTATGTTGATCTAGACTAAAACAATATTAAGCTTGCTTTAGCATGTACCAGAACGAACATAGGATGAATCAAATAATTTTGGGGCTTTAGAAAGGACACACAAAATGGATCAAGAAAAAACAAGTAATCCGATATGGAACAATTACAAAATTCAAAAAATTGGCTCTAATAAGACCCTCTAGTAGTAAAAATTGAATCCTTCCTACCCTTCTTAAGGCCAAAGCAGAATAGTGTGTTGAAACATAAGGAAAAGAATACAAATCAAGCACATGATTATTTTGCACAAAAATACCCACTTGGAATATGCAAAAAAACATTGGAAACAACATCTCCACGATGTTATTGTAGAACTCCAATAGTGTTAAGAGTAGCACATAAAAGTAGGATATTTATGTAATATTAAGCTTAGGGGTTAAGTGATTAAACCACTATTACCAATTAGGGTATAATATAATCACATAACGAGGGATGAGTAACTTGAGAGAATGATACGTGTATGTTAGGTGGCCTACCTCGAGCTCCCATGAAAGTAAATGTTGCAACATCATTAATAAATATGACCACTAACATTTATTATTCTTACTAGATGGGTACGAACATAAATAAAGTCTCATTTTAAGCTCCTTTTTAGTATGAACTTTTTTTTCTTAGATGAGGGTGCAAATCCCTAGGATAGTAGGGCGCAATGCATGAGCATGATCTATTATAGGAAGAGGGTACAGATCCCAAGGAGGAACATACCTTATGCACATTGCAACCTTCTCCAATTGGGATTTATTATTCCTAGCACATTATGAAGGGGGCATAGTGCACAAGGTGAATAGTGCTAGGGTTTGACACAATGAAACTAAGTGCTTCTTGCATGTGTCCAGATACATTGGACATTTCCACTTCTTCCTATTCTATAAAAGGGATGCAGGGGCACATTGCTATGGTGGTTAGCATTTTTAAATATAGTAGTGTAATTTTTGTTCTTTCAACAAATAGAAGATAGATGTAGTATTGAGATGCATTATGTAATTGTTGCTTGTATTTTCCAACAATATGTGTTTGTGGATTAAAGTATTTGGAAGTTGATGTTTTGATTGAAGGTTTTAATTTTTAGCTACCTAGTTTTTAGGTCATCATTCTACGTATGGAATTTGTTTACCAACATCTAAAAATTAACATGGTACCAAAGTACATTTATTGAAATCTTTCAAAGATTTCATGTATGGAGAGATCAATTGCCTGAAAGGGAGAGTTGACAAAGCGTTTCAGTGGGTGTGATGCCTGAGCTTTAGTGATTGAAGTAGATATGTGCCAATGATTAGCGCAAGGACCTATTAGAGGCTGTTGGGTGAGATGCCCAAGATCTTCCAATGATTGAAAGGTTGATTTTGACTTGAGAAGGCAATTTACAAATGGGAAAAGTTGCAGTTTTTTTTAAAGTTGATCTATTTGTTGAAATGTAATTTGAGGGTTTACAACAATGCCCTGTTTCAATCTCCGAGAGTATCACATGTTCGAGGGTGCCTCCAACATTATACGATGAAAGTGTAGGCTACAAAATCTCTTGGAGGAAGCTGAATTGTGGTATATTGTCGACAAGGAGGCTACAGCTCCCATTGATCCTAACGATTTAGTAGACCACACTAAGAACTCAGCTGAGGCAAAGCAAATCGTCCTTAATTCAATGAAGGACCACTTGATCCCTAGCATTACATAGAAGAAGACAGCAAAAGGATATGTATGATGCTTTGGTCACTCTGTATCAAAGTGAGAACATATCCATAGGATGCTATTGAAGAAAAACTCCACCGGTACATGCATGAGCAATATCGATACTGTGGCAAGCTATTTTATGAAGATTATTGAGTTGAGACAAGGTTGATGAAGCTAAGTTACTTCGTAATCTCAGATAGCTCTAAACGGGTTCTATTCGTCCAGACACTTATTTGTTTGAGTTGTATGTGCTCATGATAAGTTGCCCATTTTTTAGAAACTATCAGATGACTTTGTCCAAGAAGAGACAAAGTTGGAGACAATAGTAGCTAGAGATTAGGAAGTTTAAAAACTCACCCTCATCAAAAGGATGAAGAAGAAGGCAAGAAAGGAGGACTAAGGAGGGGTCAAAAGAACAAGAAGGAAGAGTCGGGTTCTTCAAACTAAGGGAAAAAGGTCTAAGCCATGTGAATTACTTCAAGTGCCATAAGAATAGCCATTATGCTTCTTAGTGTTCTCAAAAGAACAAGAAGGGTAAACAGCAACAACAAAAGTAGTTTGTAGAGAGTCCATAAGCTTCTGTAAAAATTGATAAGCTTCTATCAAGACTATAAACAACCTTCTCCATGGTGTCATGCTATGTTGTTGGGAGCGGGGAGTGGGGAGAGAGAACGAGGACCGGGAGCAGAGCGAAAAGCCAAATTTTCAAAAGCTCTCGTTTTGTGAGCGTTTTAGGAGCATTTTTGTATAGTATATATTTTAATGGATTTATATCTAAAAAACATGTAGGATGTTGAATTAGCTATAGAATACATGGATTAAACCATGTAACATCAATCATCTAGTAGTTATAACTTATAATATTATCATCAAATGATGAGCCATAAAAACTTTTGTAAGAGCTTGGCAAAGAAGGGAGGTACCATAACATTGTCATTAAATTATCAACCTAGTATAGGAGCGTTTAGTATAGGAAAGGACGGGAGCGCCTTGGGAGCGTGGTCCCAAAATTGGGAGCGTTTTGGGAGCAAGCTTCCGGAGGAAGCGAGCTTCGAGAGCGGGAGATAGGGGGTGGGGAGAGCTCCCACGCAACCTAGCCATGTCTTTCCTCTAACACCATTTCTTATGTCAGTATGTTGATGTATTTATAACTTCAGAAGATATTCTAATGTATATTATCATTGTATGTTGTACCCCCATCGGAGATGTGTTTACCTCCTTTCGGATGTCTTTATTGTGTCTAGACCTTGAGGTACAACCTCCGTTGTAAGTTGGGGCAATAGTCCCCAGTGTAACATCATGTAATGTTTATTTGGAGTCTCTCCAGGAGAATTCGACCCTGTTAGGGTAACAGGTCAGCCCCAGTCATGTAATAGGTCAGTGACTTGAAAGGTATAAATAGGAAGGCACCCTCCCTCATTTATACACACCTCACACTCACTCAAGTTCACATGAGAGAGAGAGAGATAAGGGAGGAGAGATAGATAGATGTTGGATACTTCTTATTACTAGGTTTGATCATCTTATGACACAGTCTTTATGACTGTACTATTTTGAGGAAGTTTGTGGGATTTTCTCCTTTATGGTTTCCCCAGTGAAAATCGTTGTCTTATCTGTTATATCTTATGCATCTTGTTGTACTTGTTATTCTTTCAGACAAATATCCTAATTAAGCTAATAAGATCTAGAAAAACTAACATGGTATCAGAGCCTCTCTGAAAGAAGGCACTATGCAGCAGTGGAAACTAGGGCTTCCTAGTTCAAGGTGTTCTCTCCATAGATCATCAAGAAAAGAGGGCTAGGCTAACTCGCCTCAGTAGGGCGCATCTTTTGGTGGAAGCAGTTTCAGATTTGAAGAAGTTTCAATTTTGACCCTGTCACTTGTTGCCGGGAGGAACTAGGGCATCAAGTTTCAAAGGCTTCCCACCTCGGTCTTCAGAAAGAGACCCTGTTGAGCAACTTGCCTCAAGGAGGCGCATCTTTCTATCCAAATAGAATTCCCAAAATCCAAGTTTGGAAAATTAGGGTTTCTCTGACAAACCCTAGGTCAATCAGCTTCGAAACCAGGTCGGACACCTCAACTCGGTAAGATCTAAATCTTTGTTATTTCCATTTGAGGTTCTCATTTGAAAAGATGACTCACCATACTCAACTTTAGGACAAGCTTGGAGGGGTTGATAACTTCCGGGCATGGAAGTACAGAATATCCTTAATCCTTGAAGAAAATGATTTGGATCAGTACATCACTGAAGAAGTTCCAGAACCAGAAGGAGATGAGGCTAAGGCTACTCATAAGAAGAACTTGGCTAAGGCAAAGAGAATCATTGCAGATTCTATTAAGGATCACCTCATCCCCCATGTGTCTTCATTCAAGACACCCAAGGAAGTATATGATGCTTTGACAAAGATGTTCAAAGGGAAGAACATCAACCGGAAGATGACTTTGAGGAACCAATTGAAGAATGTGAAGATACAGAACTCCAAGACTATACAGTCTTACTTCACAAGGGTTGCTCAAATCAAAGAACAACTTGAAGCAATTGAAAAGAATGTCGAAGAGGGAGAAATTGTGATGACTACCTTGAATGGTCTCCCTAGATCATGGGACTCATTCATTCAAGGAATTTGTGCAAAAAGGAGGTTGATCTCTTTCAGCAAACTCCTAGAAGAATGTGCACAAGAAGAAGCTCGACTCATGACAAGAGAAGAGAAGATGGGAGCAACTGAAGATCAAGCTCTCACAGTTCACACCAGGAAGAACTACAAGAAGAAGAAGAAGAAGAAGAACTTTCATCACAACAAGAAGAAGGACAAGAAACAAAAGAAGACCAAGAGAGATCCTTCCAATGTTCGATGTTATACTTGTGATGAAAAGGGACATTTTGCAAGAGACTGTCCCATTAGGAAAAAGAGACACCATGCTCATATTGCCGAAGACAATGAACCAACAAACAAAAGGTTCAGAAGAGAGAAGGATGATTCAAATGAAGAGTACGTGCTAATCTCAGCACTTACTGGCAATATCTCACACGGAAGTAATAATCGGCTTGTGGATAGTGGCGCTTCTAAACACATGACGGGATACAAGGAATCATTCATTAATATGTCTGAACATGAGTCACCTCACATGGTAAAACTTGGGGATGATTACCAATACCCCATAAAAGGGAGTGGAGAAGCTTCATACAAGCTAGACTCCAAGAAATCCTTAAAGATGAAGGATGTGCTATATATTCCAGGTTTGAAGAAGAATCTTCTCTCCATCTCTGCATTAGATGCAAAGGGAATGAGAGTTGCATTCGTCGATGGCCAAGTTCTAATGTGGCCTAGAGGGAAGACAATAGACGACGCAACAGTGGTTGGAGAAGAAGAAGGAGGCTTGTACAAGCTAAAGGGACAACCTGAACAAGCAATGGTTCATGAGTCAATTGAACCAAGCGAACTGTGGCACAGAAGGCTTGCACATGTGCACTACAGAGCACTAGCAATGGCAAGCAAAGCAGCCTCTGGACTGCCAGAGATCCAGGCCAAGGATGTTCAAAGCTCTTGTGGAGAATCAAATGCATAAGAAGGGTAAAATTTTGTGGTCTAGCAATAAAGGCAAGAATACCTCCAAGGATGCAGTGATCAAGACGGGGTTGATTATGCCTAAAGATGAGATAAGATAAGATAAATTTATTAATTTCCACCAAATAACAGAAGGTGGGTCAAGGAGACTGCTCAATATATAAGTAGTAATACAAAGTGGGAGTGCAAAGGCCATTGCTATAAAAGCAAGAATCAATGCTACCCTAAAAGATCTAAGCAATACTGTAATTAAAGCTAGAGTTAGGTTTATGGCTACTAATGAAAACCTAGATTTACAAAGATGAGGCCTTTTCAAAGTTCCAAGAGTTCAAAGCTCTTGGGGAGATTGCTCAGTATATAAGTAGTAATACAAAGTGGGAGTGCAAAGGCCATTGCTATAAAAGCAAGAATCAATGCTACCCTAAAAGATCTAAGCAATACTGTAATTAAAGCTAGAGTGGAGTCCCATCTGTAAAATAGTCAATAATGGCTAGTATCCTAGAATTACACAGGTATGGGGAGCAAGATTACTTGAGAGCGAGAGCGAGAGTGAACGAAAGAGGGAGCGAGAGCAAAAACCGAAATTTTCAAAAGATTCCGGTTTGGGAGCGTTTCAGGAGCATTTTTATATATTTTGATGCATATGTCAACAAAACCATGTGCATCCATCTAAATTCAAACCATTATACACAAATATGGAAAGCTTCTCATGTATACTGCAAGTAAGAGTGCATACAACCAAAATAGCATCCAGTGCAAATCCATATATGAACCAAAGTACATCAATAAATAGGCTATAAAATAGGGATTCTTCAAAAACTAGTTTTGAGGCCACCAACGTCAATCTGAACAATCGGCACCATAAACATCAAGGTACATAGAGGGGTTGATGCCAATCCCATACCTTCATACATGATAGATTGTGGAAACATTGCAATCCTAAAATCCTAAAATCTATTAAGCCTATTGAATTTTGAATGGGATTAAAAATTCTACTTTTTGCATTTGAAGTCTGATGAGGCTGGAACCGGTCTCAAACATCCTGAAACAATTAATGGTAATGTTAAAAATTTAAGTAAAAGGCATTTTCTATCCTTTTACTTTAAGAGTTTAATATTACCATTTAATGCTACTGATGATTACTAAAGTTAAGTTTATGGCTATTAGAGTAGGCTTCTCCTCCTTTATACAACATTAGTATGGGCCTAGGGTTAGTTCCACCCACCCATCACTAAATTTTTTGGTTTTTCTTTAAAAAAAATTGAAAAAAAAGGAGGGAGAGATTTTCTTTGCAAGGAAACGAGCTTCATGAAAACGCTCCCATACGAGAGCATTTAGGAAGCACACTTTCCTAGCACTTCTTGGATGCTTCCTTCGGAAGCAAGCTTCGAGAGAGGGGGCGGAGGGGGTAGCGCTCCCACGCAACATAGATGGGGAGTAAGCACAAGGTAGAAGCAATAAAGGATTTAATCAATGGAAGCAACAAAGGTTCTACGTAATTGAAGTGTATACTAAACATTGCTTTGTAATTTTGAAGGTAATGTGAATTACTTTTCCATTGTTATACATTATCTTGTCATGGTGTAGGTGGGGGAAAATTCCCAATTTTGCAAGTAATGTGGATTACTTTTCCATTGTTATACATTATCTTGTCACGGTGTAAGCTGGGGTATAAAATCCCATCGTAGTATGTTCCTTTCTGGAATGCTGATAATTTATGCTACTAAAATAAAATACTCACAATCAACAAGCCTAGTCGCCATATGCTTGCAGAAATAAAAAATGAACAGGATCCATCTGCCCTTCTTGGATTAATACCCAAAGGAAACCCTACATTGGCTGTTCCCAAGAATGACAAATGAACATAGTCTCTATTCCGTTATTCGATGAATACCTAAAGGCAAGTTCAAATGAAAATACATAAACATATTACCTTATAAGATGGACATGAATACTAATGGAACTGTGGTCCCCTAAACAATTTTGATGAAAACGCTCCTTCTAACATTTAAAATGGATTTTCTTCTAATTCAATAAAAATACAACAAGGATGGAATATTTTCATTCAACTGGAACATATCCTAAAAGTAACAAGACTTCTACAAGGGGAATAAGCATCATGGTAGAATAAACTTAGATTTGAAGCATGAAGAATCACAAAGACGAATGCAATATCTCTATCAATCAGCATAAATCACATGGATTATGGTATGAGAAACTTACAACTTAGGTGTGAGGAGAAGAATGCTACCACCTGAGCCACCTCCACCTCTAAGTCCTCCATTTCCTCCTTCTGCAAGGATAGTTCCATTCACATGAAAAATATCTCTAGTGTAGATCTTTATACGCCCCCCTCCTCCACCTCCGAGATCTTCTTGGCTACTTCTTGTTCCCCCTTTGCTGCCATAGCTCCACGGCTCTGAGAGATTAGACCAAGTATACACATCACCACCCCATGTATCTTCTTGGTCCTTGCCATCACCTTTAACGCAGGACGCTCCTCTGCCCCCATGTCCTCCACCTGCCCCATCAGTCCCAAGTGGTGTTCCACTCGTCTGTGAAGGTGGTTTTCCACCCAAGCCAGTGGTATTTAAAGAGGAGCCTTCCTCTAAACTCACATTTCTGGCATCCACAATCACCGTTCCTGCTCTAAAAGATGCAAATTGACCTAGTTTTAAATCCCCAGAAATATTAATAGAAATCAAGCACCCTGGAATGGGGCAGCTAACAGAGACATAGGGTAAGACTTCCAAATTGCCTCCCCCGGTGATAAGAGTGTCATTTGCCAAAATCAAAGTGGTATTGAGCTGGCAATTAGTATTCAGGGAACCACTTCCTTTCAGTTCCTCTTCACATGAGACTGTCTGGATTTCTGAATAGCTATCATCAGTATCACTCTGTAAATCTGTGCTGTGAGTAATTTCCGAGAAACCATCCTGGTTTAAACTGGGCACCGAAATCACCTCATCCAGGTTAAAACCTTTAACAATGCGGTTTCTTGAATCTAATGTAAAAGTGACACCAAGCATGTAAATGAAGAGAACCCTCCAAAGCAAAGCAACCCGGTAAATGGCCATGGTGTCGATGTGGGGACTTTAGAAACCATGGGAACAGGGGAAACTAGATACGGTAGAGCTTCCCAAATAATTCGATGAATTCATATATTCGATGAAAATGCCTGCTAATCACAATACGAAATTCGCTTATAAAAATATGGTCTGGAAACTTCTTCAAAGATAAAATCTCATATATTCGATGAATATGCTGCACGAAATAAGCTCATAAAAAAATGGTCTGAATAACACTTCAGAGATAGATGATATTTGCCAACAATTTGGAAGTTTAGCCCGAATTTGGGATTTACCCGTGTCAGAAACTTGGCTCCTCCCTTTCAGAAACCAATGGTCAGTGTGCTAACTGTATATCTGCTACTGTCGCACGTTTCTGCATTGCACATCCAAGAAGAGTTACGGACGAAAGAACCTGGTTTACAGCTAGTTAAATGAAACAATACATGCTAATGATAGGCTATAATTAAAGGAAAAAATGCATCTCTAGAGCTAGACATCTGTCAAATAACATATGTAAACTCAAAGAATCATGATGACAAGTTTCATACAAATGGCAAGATAAACAGCTGAGAACTGCAATGCAAGGCTGGGAGTGGCGTTCACACGGAGCGACTCGAAAACTGAACACCCGATGACCTAATTAATCTCTGAATACCTAAAAACTCTGGCCGTTACTGAATGCCGTCGCCAGATATCCTTTGCCGCGTCACTGACGAAGCGCCACGCCACTGCTCTGCTCGAGATCGCAAAACCTGTACTAACCGACCAAACAAGCAAACGCATTGAAATAGTATTTCGCCACGTATGCGAACTCTCTAGTTTTTTTTTAGCAGGACATCATCATGTGCCAACACGCGGTGAGGTGTCCCTAAACAAAGATACACTTCTGGAAATGCCTGAGATGCCAGCACAGCATGCAGTTGAATGCCGTTCTTATACACAGCCGCGCCGAGGAGGTTGAGATCATTAAGTTGTTCAAGATGTTACTGAAAATTTCTTGGAAAATTTTGGCTAATCAATTGGCCCTACGAGGTAGGCGATCGAACCCCGCACGAGGAAGAATTAAAGCACTGTAAATATTGTAATTTTCTGGGAGAATAATATTCCTCATCAATTTAAAAACTGGGCGCATTTGAAGCAATCCGTCAAAAGAATGAAGAAAACGAAGCCAACCTTCATTGACATCAAACACAATAGCTATGGCTACGGATCGAGAAGAATTAAACCCCGGAATTCGGAACTCGGAACCGACTTACTCAATCCCAAACACTGGACGGAGGAAAACATTGACTAAAACCAGCACCCAGGAGTCGAACCCGGGTCTCTTAGTGCGTATTCCTGGTCGGTTATCGAACCCCCGGTTCACCGCACGAAGGGGTATTACTGTTAACCGTTATTGAATTCAACACCCACTTCTAAACTGCGGTTAGTTTTCACACGTGTTGACGTCAGTCAGGGTTCTGGACATGTGTGGCTGGCGTGCTTTGATCATTTTGCCTACGAGGAAATCAGAAAATCCTGCCACGTGTCGAACCAGAGAGCGTTGTTGAAGAATATGATCTGCGTAAAGCTGTCCAATCAGAGGGACAATGCTTATCACTGTGGCTTCCTTTTATAAAGAAGGAGAGTAGTTATTTTAGTTGACGACTGGAATGGTTGAAACAAATGGGAATTTTCACTATTTTCAAAAAAAGGTAAATGGTAGGGTCATGCCAACAAGCTCCTTTTGTAAATGTTTGTCATAATAGTTATGATTATTTCTCCTCACGTTTTTCTTATTCACACTTTTTTAAGTTAACATGTTCTAAATAAACTAGCTCGCATTTACATCGTAAAGTGCAAAGGAAGGTGTAAGCTAAACTCGAAATCATTTGCACCTAAAATTTGGCAAGTTTTTTGGCTAAAATTTGATGGAAATTGTTTAAAGTGTAGTTTTTAGTGATTGGAATTGCATACGCTGGGTGCCCCAAGGGTTATCGATTGTCTTGAATCCATTTCTACAATAAAAATTGCAATTTTGACACTGGAAATCTCATTTTCAACAACAAATCATGTTGTCGAATTCCGGCCAAACTTGCCTTGAAAGATGCTAATGGTCTAGAGATTAGCCAACTCCGCAAAGGAATGTGGAGGGTAAAAATATTGAATTCCTATTGGTTGGACAAAAGGTCTATCGCATGTTACAATCAGATCATGGCGGGTATAGTTTAGTGGTAAAAGTGTGATTCGTTACATTATCAACTCAAATAATCGAAAGATCTTTTACATGGATCGTTGATCCATCTAAAGCTCTATTTCCATATAGGTTCAAAACCTTCCNGATGGATGAGTTCATGTATGACACAACTTCATATACTTTACGTTCCCATATTAGAGTATAGTGTTTCACTTCTTTCCATTAAAACAAATGCTCGTTGGTAAAGTTCCTTTTCGAGCCCCCGGAGATGAAGATGCAAATTGGGTCGACTTATACAACCGACTAAAAAACTAAGGTTAAAGTAATAAGAATTTGTTTAATTTTAATATTAATAAAAATATATTTCATACAAAGAAGATTATATTGTAAAAGAGAAAAATGTATTTACTAATAAGAATAAAGATTATTGAAAATGTTGGCATATAGTTAATGTAGCTTTTCATAAGATAGGTATCACAATTGATGTTTGGAATGTTTTGAATTTAGCAGTAAGAGTTATATCATTGTCTTGTGAAAGGGCAACAATCATTGAACCATGAAATAACATAACCAACTCAAATAGGGCAACAATATGTACATCCATATTTTAGTTCAGAACCTACATTCTGATCTTCCTAGGTATGGTATAAACACAACTAGCTATCATCGGCCTAATTCCTCCTTGATTTGGCCACGTATTAACCAAATTTACAATATTTTGCTACTTCCTCTTAGCCAGATTTACATTGGTTGGCTATATCTCTTGCCTTGAAGGCTTAGAGAATATATAATCAACGGGATTCATGAACCAATTCTGGTTCAGATCCTCAATACACTCAACAATCTAACAAACTCGTAATCCTATATTATGACTCGCCAAACAACCCTCAAATGCTCCATCAATTGTGGGCTTTGTTACATGACTCAATGACTCACCTAGTGATTCTCTATCCATCTAGAAGCGCATAAAACATATGTTTATTTACAATATTTTATTCAAATAATTATTCACTCATAAAATGAAGAACACTTTTAGGTCTGATCCAAACATTAGATTTGGACTTTGATGGAGAGCAGTCCTTCATCATGATGGCAGCGGCAACACCAATTACAAGAGATTGAAGGTTCAAGGTTAAGATAATATATGTTGTATTACCCTCTTGAAATAAAGATGATAATGGTAGATACATTTTCTAAAAGGGTTTCTCATGGCCTATAAGAGAACCCTGAAATTAACATTAGAAGGGATCATATACTCAAGGGGGCTTAATACCAAAAATTACAATTGGTACTTGAAATATACCAGTTGGTAAGAAGAAAGGAATGTCTTAGGGTTGCCATCGGAACAAGAAGAAGAAGAGTCATAAGAAATAATTGGTAAAAGTTATCTTCCTCATAAACAAGAAGAAGTGTAGAAGTGACAAATTGAAGACTTTGCTAGAGACCATCCATGGGACAAAATGAAACAACATGAAAGTATTAAATTGTGTGATTCATGAAGACCATGAAGTTTGTAACTAAGATGGCGGAAGTTATTTTTATGGCATTAAAGACTCCTTAAAAAAAGAACAAGTCATATGATATGGAGAAATCTGGTATGGAAGGAAACTAAAGGTTGGCTGAAAAAGTATCAACAATAAAACTCAGTGATTATAAACTGTCACAAAAAGAAGGATACTTTATGACAAGTGAAGATAACTCAATATTTTAAGTCTAAGAAAGACAGAAGTTGAATTGTGATGAAGTGAAGATAGGTGATGATCATGAGAGCTAACTACATCCAAGGATTATGAAAATAGATTACCTCTAAGACTGAGAAATTTCAGTGAACTATTTTTTAATCTGAATGTGGGATTAAGCATATATGAAAGCAATAAATGGAGATTAGACTTGATGTGACACTCTGTTGATGGCCTGGGTTTGTCGGTTGTTGGATAATTTACAGGCAATGAAGACAAGGAAATAGTCCAACCAGAAAGGCTTTGAATCGATCCCACATGGAGATGATTCTATCTCCGAGTTGTTTGGGGTGACTAAATCCTATGGATACAAGGCCTCCACTGGCACAAGGGTTTTTAGATCGAATAGATCTGTACTTCCTACAAGGAAGATATGAGAAAGGTTTGAAGTAACTGGAAATTGGACTAAATTGTCTAAGGAAACCAAGACAGTGATTGTGAAAGATCTTTTAAAAGTAGAACAGTTGTTGTATATGGATGATGTCGGAGGAATAATTACCCAACATGTAATCATACAGATCAGGCTTACTTCTTTTGATCAAATTCAAATAAAACTAAACAATAAAAATTGCAATGTTTTATTCAAGGTATTATATGTGCAAAATTGTTCTCTCAAGCAATACAAATTGACAATAGTTGCAGCAAATAACATATAAATTAAATAAAAACATGTATTCAATACATGTGTGAAATGTTAAAATTGTAACGAGACATCAATACATCAATTTGGCATGTTTGATAAAATGAGCAATCTGTGAACAATCTATCAGATAGATAAGAGAATGACTAAAATTTGTGAAAGAAATTTGATGAATAACCATAAAACATAAGATAGGAAACTGTAACTCTTTATTAAAATGGCAAAAAATTACAATCTTGCTAAGTATTACAGGGCGTTCTCTGCATGTATTTAGTAGTCCCTTCTCCTGTGGTTTTCCTAGACTTAATCCTGCGAGCCCTTTCTCTTGGGAAAACCCTCCCTTTAAATAATCATTACAAAATATACAAAAAGAGACAAATATTCCCAAAATATGGGATTGCAAAATATTCAAAACTAGGATTTTCCAAGGGCAAACTACCACTTGGCAAATGCATCTAATAAATCCTGGATGTCTCGATATTGGGCATGTTCCAAATGCAACTTATCTTTGCAAATCAGGGATGCGATCTCTTTCTTATTGATCTTTTCATTCTCGGAGGAAAAGGTCCATCTTCATCAGTGAGGTGAGTGGAGCCTCGATTCATTCCTTGATCTGGTCCAAGTGAAATTGCATGATGTCCTGGATCTTCTCCTTGGATTTAGTGAAGTCGCTTTCAATCTATTCCAACTATAGCTTCGGAGGTAAGGCCTCGTCAATTGTATCTAACAATGGAAGATCCAGAAAACCAATTAGGTTTGCTAAAGCAAACCATTTCCTCTTACAAGCCACCTATCCATCCTTGATAATAGACTCAACCAGGTCACAAACATTCTCCCATGTCTCAATTGACACCTGGATTCTCTTGAGCTTAAGCTTGTCCAAAACTGGCAAATCATCAGGTATGTATTTGATATACTTTTGCCAATCGACCAAGTTATCAAAATCCCTTGTCGCTTCATTTCTTCTTTTATTGTGATCGTGAAGAATGTTGGATTGGCGCTCAAATGCATTATATAATTCCTACATTTCATTAAACCCTTCAAACAGACTGACCATTCCTTGGAAAAAAATCATCATGGATCCTGCAGGCCAGTTGTTTGAATTCTTCTCCAGCAAACTTGGAAAATGAAGAAGTGGAAAATGTAAGCTGGAAATCCTTCAATTGCTGCCCAAGGGTGGCTATCTTCTGGTCATGATTATCATTCAAACCTTTTTCCTCTTGAAGTTGTTGCTTGAGAAGATCATTCTGCTCTTTGATTTGCTTGAGCTTCTCCTCATATTCATCCCTCCGGTCTTGCAGCTCCTGTTGATTCTGTGCAACAGCTTGTTCTTGGTCCTGTTTGGACCTCTGCAATTCTTTTTCATTTTCTTCTACCTCTTTATTTAGTTGGGAAACTGAATCAAAATTTTCCCCAGCAAAATATCCCATAGCAGCTGCAGGTTCTAGGGAATCTTGTTTGACATCCGAGGATTCCCTTTTCTAGATGATCTGATTTGGGACTGACCCCTGCTTAAAGGTTCCTTCCCTTAACCGCTTGGATCCTTTCCTCACCACTTCCTTGTTTTTCCTACTCCCAAAATATTGTCCTAAGGAGACAACAACATCTTCCCCAAAGTCAACCATATCTTCAGTTGTGGAGAGGGTTCTCTTAGGGATAATGACTATTGGTGCAGGTTGGGGGGTTTCAGGTACAGGGATTTGCATACTGATGGAAGTGATGATAGTGGAATATGTTGAAATAATAGAGGTAGGGGTTAAATAAATGGATGTAGGGATAGATGTAATGGGTTGAGGAGAGGAAGTTATGGGAATGGAAGAGCTATCAAGTTGTGAAACTAAAGAATGAATTTGGGGGGAGCTGGAAGTCAGCTCAAATGGTGCTGAAAGAATAGGTAAAGAGGGAAAAGGGGTAGAAATAGGCATGGGCACTGATGATACTGAATCTGTACCATTTTGTAGTAGAAAGAATTTGGGATAAATCAATTTGAGAAAAGGTATGTTTGGGAAAATCACTCTGAGAAAGGTCACCTTCTGGCTCAGTGGTGGTAACAGCTGATGGAAAACTGGTAGGCACAGTGACAGGGCACATAAATTTGAAAGGAAATATCTCCTCTTCAAGGTCACTCTCAATATCTTGTATTTCAGGGTTTGATCGGGGTAGAGCATTAACCTGTTGGATTGGTTGGACCTGCAGAACTTGCTACTCCTATGGAACAGGTTGTTCTAGTGGAACTAGTCGTTCTACCCTTTGAACTTGTTGTGGAAGAGGTTGTGGGTCAGCAATTGCTGCCTCTTGTGTTTTTGTCTATGGAGGGTCCTCTTGAACTTTATGTCTTTTGGGCTGCAGCTCAGTCACTGTTGCCTGTGTCTTTATTTCAGTAGTGAGATTTTCCAAACCCTTTCTGAACTCAGTTGATATTTGTAAGGCCTCAAGTGTTGAGGAAGGTTTTGTTCTTGTGGGTCCATCAACAATAGATTTACTTTATCCTTTGATTTCTCAACAGGAGTAGAGGAAGAGCTAGCCAATGACTCTTTCACTTCCTTTTCTGCAGCTTGCTTCTACACAATTTCCTCCACAGTAAGTTGGTGGTGTCTAAAGTGTAACACCCTAGTATTCTGGTCTTTTTGGTATTGGAAGATAAATGTTTGATCCTTAGGTGTGGGAATCCTACTCGTTACCTCTGAGAAATTAATTGCTCCCCTGTAAATTGAGTCATCATGGTGTGTCTCATGGTCATATGTGACCTTCATATGTTCTTGCACAAAATGGTTGGCCACCAAAGAATTAAGATCATGTCTCATCTTCGATGCTTCCCCCAAGTTCATTTCAGAAATTTCTTTGTCAAGCAAAGCAACATCCGTGGAATTTTGAAGGTTTAGAAATCCCAAATTTAGTGGAAACTTGGGCCAACACTTCCTTTTGGCTGCTGCAAGCTTCGGGAAGACCCCATCAATGACAATCTGGAATGATATTTCCTGAAGCACCATTATGTCTAGTACTATCCTTGGTATCAAATGCACTGTGTTTCTTCCCCAAACCTGGATTTAGGATAAATATTGCCCTACATACCAATCACCCATCAATGAAATCAATGCCCTGGCCCACTCTAAGAAAGTGGGGGCATCCCCTTTGAAAATATTTTGGTACATCGAACCTATGAAGTGGTCGCAGATTTCATAAATGTGAGGGATGAAGTTATTCTCCCACAAAGATGAGCAGTAAATATGGACTGGAGGCGAAGTCTTGGTCCAATTCCATCCCATCGTCGGGAATGAAGACATCGCGCAGAAAACATCCATCACATACCCCGACAAATAGAATGTGGGCTTCCTGGATGCTAGTGTCAAAACCCCAAATTTTCACAAAAATTAAATTTTTTTTTTATGTAACATAAACTGTTTATAGTCGCAGTTAGATAAATGCTGACAACTAATAGAAAGAATGAAACAGTTAACAAAAGTAACCATTAACTTAAACACATATAGATCAATACTATTTTAATTTTGATATGTAATGTAAATAATCTACATTTAGTTATTTTTAGTTGTACTGATAGTTTGATTTGTCAAGTAGGTGAGAAGTTACTTTCTAGCTGGGGCTTACTTAGCGATTGCTAGCTTATCTAGAATTCTGGATCTTATAGGCTTGATAGGTAAATTTTGAACCAGTAAGAGTTAATCCAAATATACTTCTTTTAGCATAATATACTGCTAGAGTAAAAGTTTGCTTAGTATAATTCAAGGTACTACAAGGTAAAGTACCTTCTCCTTATTTATGTTGCAACTATATCAGTATTTAAATGCATGTCGTTATGATTAGTATCTTTACACTATTGATTGTTTATTATAAGAATGACTGCAACTTAGATTAAACTTCTTTCTATCATTACTCTAAGTTATTTCCAGCCTTTAGTAGAGCTCAAGATTTAGCATATCAGTACTCTTACTGAAACTAAAGTTTATTGCTATTACTATTTATAAAATTATAACACTGCTTATAAGTAATGAACAGACCTAAGGCTTTCCAAGAAGCAAACTTATACAGAGCTCTTATCTTCACCTTTTATTTAGCTTCAGTAGAGGAAGTTTAACAACTTATAATTGCATTATATTTATAAGTGATCCTCTGCATGAATAACGTCAAGTTGTGACTTATATTTTCCCGTTTTCTTAATGACCAAATAATGTGACGAACTTTACATTATCCTACTATTTACTTTATAAGTAAAGGTGATGCAATAAATTCCTAGATAGTTTACTATCTTAAACTCCCAAGTCCAACCTATCCTTGGTTTGATTCATCTTAGAGCTTGGTATCTCATGAAGACTAAAGATCGTGTACTTATAAGAGATTTATCCTACTCCCAGTACTGTAGGCCACATTAAAGAGTAAGAGCTATTCTAGTGTATATATGTTATTTATTTCTATATACACCTTATTGATTTATATCTAGTTCTAACAACTTAAACATTCATAGTTCATGGTTATATAAAGGGTTAATAGAGGCATTAACAATCTTGCTCAAAACTTCTATTATACTATCGATCTTTTCTTAAATGTTTGATTAAGAAAGATTATAAGATCTTTATGAAACAAGGGCTTCGATGACATACACAATTTGGTTCTTTACCAAAGAAGATTTCAAGGTTTATAATATAATGTTTATCAATACTACCAAAAACCTTGTTAATTAACATGGCTCGACTTCATAGTTTATCATTTGAAATGATGCGTTATTGACTTTGTATATTACCTTGTTATTATAGTCATTATTTAAATCATTGTAAATGATTTGTTGTCCCAACAATGCAGTGACAATTATATCATTCGACCCATTGTGGATGGAAATATTTGGTGGGCACGTGGAACGTTTACCACCATGCAATACATAACTTAAAAAGCTCACGAAGCAACCCTAGCTCTCATTCTTATCGAGGGTTTTTGGTCTAGCTCTGTTTGGTTCGTTGCGGCCATGAGGGCTCCTTTGTCTCATCTCCAGCTCCTTTGTCTTTGTAAAGAGAAGTGTTGCCACTCTATTGTGAGAATGGAGAGTCATACAATTTGCATTTGATTTCTTTTTGCGTTCATTGCGTTGTTGTGTGTGTAGTGGTGCTCGGTCAGTAGTTGTAGTGTCAATTTCTTTCGTGGCCTTTGCTCACACTTACTCCTGCTTCCGTTGTCAATGTAGTATGTATCATGAGCCCGTCACCTCTGTCACTTGTAAACACGAGGGTTTTGGGCTATTTCTTGTGTTGGTTCGTTCCTTGGTGGCTTCGGATTCCTTCACTTCCAGGTAAGAAATTTGACTTACAAATTATACAAATTATAGTTACAGCCTTTTTCTTTTATATTTAAGTTATCCGTTTCTAACTAAACCCTTTTGGGTTTGCTTGCAGGATTGCAGTTCGAACAGACTTGGAAAGAATCCACCCAATTTGGATTGCCAACAAATTCTACAGGTAAGCCCCGGTTACAATGTGGCTCCTCCCTGCTTGTACAGATTAGAGGAAAAGGGGTTTCATTTGGAGATGTAAAACGACCTCGCTTCCTTCGATGTTTTTAATTGTTTAGCTCAGTTGTTAATACATATTGTGGTTATAAGCCCTTTCTTGTAGCAGCGTTGCTCCGGCCATAATGTCTTGACTTGTATCACCTTTTTCTTGTCTTATAAAAGATATGCAGCGAATGAGGTTTAATACTTGACTGTTAGTTTGTTTCAACCCACGCCACGATGCTGGGTACACTGGCCATGAGCTGGGTGTTGTAAATTTGTTATCTTTTTAAGCCTTTCAGCCTGACAGAGTAATATACTTGGTTTTAAGGTTTCTTTTTAGCGTTGAGCTATGTCTGGAATATGAGATGGTTTTTAAAAGGATTTTAATACATTAGAGCTCCGTCTCGTTTATACATCAGTTATAGAACTTGTAGGTTAAGACTTGTGTAATTTTGGGTCTTCCCTTCCTCGACTGTGAATAATAGTAATTATTTGATTTAATATTTTTCTTGTAATTAAATAAATATAATGTGAAGGACTGACAGTTCAGTCATAATGTAAATTTTAAATGATTAAGCTTTCCAGTTAAGATAGATTATTAGGGTTTACTATAAAAGGACCCTTAGATAAATATAACCTTTAATCTATCAGTGGTAATGGTTTTCGGTTTACTTATTTTCATTGTTACAATAATTTGATATTGTTTATCCTGTATTAAGTATTTTCTTTTCTTTTTAAATAAAGAGTTATATAAATGATGTAAGTTCTCAGCTTATTTCTATTTACTGTTTATCTTTAAATTCCTATTTGTTTATTGCTCTGTTAGTTAGTAAAGTTCTAGACTGTTTTAATTATTAAAACAATGACTCTGTATCCTTGATTACCTTCTTTATTTATAATAGTTAAGTAATTAGTTAGGGTTTCATCCCTACAGTTTTATCTTTACAGGTATAAATCTGTCTAATAATTATAAGATAGTTTCTTCTTAATGAATATTAGTTATATACTAGTTATAATTATAATTTCATTTCTTTTCTTCAATAAACTGTCTAGTCGAAAATTGCTCAGAGTTTTAGCAATGAATAAGCATAATTTCTGTAACTTAGTTTACTCTTTTTAATCTAAGTACTTTTAAATTTAACCTTAGTTGTTTATAGTAATTACTAGTTCTATATTAAATTGATATTGTTAGAAAATAAATTATAAGATTAATAGCTTATTTCTTTACTTAACTGAATATAACATTGTAACCCTACTGTAATTTTTCTACTGTGTTTCATTCAGTTACTAAGTGAAAATAGAAGAATATAAACCTATCTTAACAGTGTTTAACCTCCATAATATCTTGACTTGAATAAAGTTACTACACTGTCTGTAAATACACAATCTTATCTACTAAGATATTCTTTTATTGCTTATTCGTTCTACCTGTACTAATTTCTCCTATTTATTTTCCAATATGTTTACATAAATAAACTTGTTAGAATAATAAGCATAGATAACCAGATCACTATTCCTTTTTTAATAATAACCTACCTACTGAAATAAATTACTCTGCTAACTATGAAATGCAGAACCATATCTATTACAACCAGTCTCTTAACAATTTCTTTCATCTACTTTAAATACTCTATATGTGATGGAGTACGGCCTGGTCCTTCCAGGTGTGGAGAAACACAGACTAGAATTATTTTCCATTCTAACAATTTACACACTGAATATTTAACATTCATTTAAGAGTCAGATTCAGATTATCTATCTAACACAGTAAAACAAATAATGTAGAACCTGATTAGGATAGACAACAACAGCGTTAGGAGGTCGTTACTCCCTACCAAACTCCTCGAGAGCGCTCAAACAACGCTTCCTCAGGACCCCTAAGCCTGTTCCTGGTCTTCTTGGCTGAGAACTGGTGGAGCATGCAAACAGTAGACTGATCCAATAACTCAGTAAAACACCCCTGCACTTAGCAGTAAGATCTTTCAGCCTAAAAGCTACACTAGATCACTCAACAGTTATCCCCTCAAACTCTTTCCACAATTCCCTTCCATTGAATTTCTCTGAAGTACATTCACCTGAATGATCACTTCTCTAGAATGAGCAGCCTCAGCTCTCTTCAATGGGAATTTTTATAAAGATTGCCTAGGTCTTTTGGGTCAGTTGTCATTAATTGAGCCACCTGCTCTGATTCCACTTTCTTGGGGAATCATGACCCCAAATGTAGGGAGGTTGCCACCTGCAACAGTTGGAAGTGGTTTGAGGATGCTGCCACATGTCTGTTTGCTCTCCACCTAGTCTCCTCCACCAATTTGACCAGTAAACACTCTTTTAACAGCTCTCATAAGCTGTTGTCTCCTCCTTTATTTATTTATAATTAAAATATTCAGAATTACATTAAACATCCTTGACTCTGGTGAGTCATCAATTACAACTTAGCATAAAATTTAACATATTGTTCTCAAATAATAACAGATAATATAACATTATTTTTGCAAAATTGGGGCATGTGATAGCTGACGTCTTTTGGTACTTCTCAATTGCTTCTTTCAAAACAACTGACAGGATATGTGCCTAGTTGAATGATTCACCGGTTGTCAATATATGGTCGGCTATAGGAGCCCATTCAACTTTGAACACTATGCAATTGGGCAACCCGTACAACCTACAAAGCATGGCCGCTAACAGGAAAAAAGGCTCCCTAATCCAGGAAATAAGATATAACTTGTCTGTTTTAGGGATGAACTCCAGGGTTGTCCTTCCAGTATTTTATCAATCCATCAAAATCAAACTGGGTCACAACTGCATCAAGGAATTGGGCAGTTAGGAGTTGTTGGGGCGGTTTGAGAGCATATGCTCTTACAAAAACATCTGGGTGGAAAGAGGCCAGTTGGGTGTGAGCATGGTCATCAAAAGACCATTCCTTAGGGATCGCATAGTTAAGTGCCCACTTGACTGAGTCCGTGTAAGGCATCAATGGAGGCCTAGCTGCAATGCAATGGAGCTGTGATTTGCTGATATTGACAAAGGCTTGCTGGTCATGGGTGATAGCGGAGAAGTCGTCATTATCAAATATTAGGTAAATTATGGACCAGTCCAGATGGAGGGTTTTCGATACTTGTCCACTGGTGTCAGAGAAGATGCCTACATTTGGGTCTTTGCTCTTCTGCTCATTGAGAGCGGTTTTGGATCTTGTGTTTCTAGACATGTTGGTAAATTTGGAGGTAAATTCTGATACAAATTTAGCAACCATGATTAAAATTTACCCACGGTAAAAACAAGAGAATTTAACCGTTGAGAGTTGAAAAACTTACCCATGGATAGCTTGGGAACCAGAGGATTGGTGATCTCAACGAGAAAATCGCAGTAAAAATCTCAAGCACAGTAAAAATTGCAAGTAAAAATGGTGAAGAATTCATAACTTCAAGTGATTTAAATACACCAAGCGTTAATGGCAGAATAGATATACATCGTAGATTTCGAGAAAATCGATGATTGAAATTCGAGCGAGAAAATGAAATGCGGAGATGAGTTGTAACAAATTTTTCGATCTTCGATTTCCACAATCCGCAATACGCGATGCAGGTTGTGGGATGTGGGATAATATTTGAAATTGGGAATAAATTTGTTAGCTTATGCAATCCGCAAAATATTTGCGGGTTGCATGTTGCGAAAAGGAAAACCTGCAATTTTTTTTATTAAGTTTTCGCTTTCCGTAATCTGCATTGCGGGTTGCGGAACTGCGGAGTCAAAAATAAAAGAATTATTAATGGAAAGACTTTTTGCTTTCCGCAATCCACATTGCAGGTTGCAGAAATGCGGAATTGAAGAATGAAATTTTATTAACAAAAAAACCTCTGCAATCCGCAATCACATTTGCGAGTTGTGGATTGCGAAAAGGAAAAAACAAGAAAACAAACTGAATTTCAACATCTGCAATCCGCAATTGCGAGTTGCGGACAAACACCTTTCAAAACCTCCCAAAAAAAAGGAATTTCGCTTTCTACATTGCGGAATTTAGGTTGTGGAAAAGCAAAAATAAACAAAAATTTAAAAAATTGCTTCTGTAATCCACAAAACCCAAACAAAAAACAAGGCTTTGATCATGATTTATTAAAAATGAAAACATAATAATTACAATAGGCATGAATTTGACCCCACAGACAAAATATTACCTTAGTAAATAGATGGGGCGAAGCAGTTATCTCTGTATAAACCAACTCAAAAACTTCATATGAGTTTGTAGGTTGTTGGATAATCTACAGGCAATCAACACATTCCTGTGACAGACATTAACATCATGATGACATCTTCATGGCTGAACAGGGATATTGAAAGAGTCTTAAGAACATATTGATGAAGGTCCCGAAGAAGATACATGTTAGCTGAATGAACTCAAAAAATAGTCTGATTTAAAAAATCACAGTCGTAGAGCATCTGCTAGAACTAATCGAGTTACCTATTGAATATGATCACTTAGTAAGAAAACTAAGATACTATCTATCCATGTTTTATGGGAAGCATGAATAAGCAAGTACTTAATACAGATGGGAAGACTCACTATGAGAATACTAAAGACACAAATTTGGCAGACTTGTGAAGGGAACAATTGGGATTCATGCACATATCAATTGATGGAGTTCTCATAGTAGTGTGTATATGAAATTGTAGCAAAGCATGTTGTTGAAAGTGTATTGGAAAGCTTTCTATTGAAAAGTGGAGGGTGTAACCCGTGGGTTCCAACCATGAACAGTGGTTTCCTTTATATTCTCCATCCAAGACAAATGTCTTCCAAAGATCCTCATAAACTACCTTGATATACATCTAGTAAAATGTTTGATGAGTGACAAAAATGGATGAGTGACAAAAATGACATTGTGAGAACTCTTTTAAGTTGATGGGCAAAACAGTGCATAAAAGTCCAATACTACTCACACATAGAAATTTATCTCTTGACAGTCATCGCATTGGTTTGAAGTAACGAAAAAACTCATCAATGGGATAGAAGGAAGCACTGTGATAGGGGGAGTCTATGAATTTATCATCCAAGTTATCATTCAAAGAATTTAATGCAAGAAAGAAAATGTTAACCAGATCATAACACAGTGGTTAGTACCAAGTCAAGTAAAAAAAAGGGAGACTGGAAAGGCATGACAGGTTATCCTTTGTCATTGTTGTCAAAGAGGGAGAATGATTAGATGTTGCCATCAATGTCAAAGGGGGAGAATGTTGAAAATAGTTGTCATTGATGTCAGAAGAATTCAGTAATGACAAAGGAATAACCAATAAACACGATGGCAGTGCAAACTCAATGTAATGCAAATGAATCCACAAAGATAATGTGTAGATCGAGCGAGGGGATCAAGTCCTTGGATCGATACCTTGGATCAACAAATTTGCAGAACTGCGTGAAGGATGAAGCTATAGATGTTATAGACAGATCTAGATAAGGAGATCAAGTCCGAGTGAATATAGGTCGAGTTGATTGATTGATTTGCGTGGAGGATGAAGCTACAGAGGTTATAGATAGATCCAGATAAGGAGATCAAGTTCGGATAAATCGATTTAATTGATCGATCCTTTGCAGAGGTTAAATTCGTTCCTTTGAGAGAGATTAGACGATCTAGATTAAAGGAGAAAGATGAATCGATGACGGGGAAATAATTCACGAAGTGAATTTGCACGGGAGATAAGAGATCCGCAAAGTTAAAGTGTAGTTCTACATTGATAGCAGACCGACAGATGGGATCAAAGTTGCAAGAGATCGACAATGGGGAAAGAATTCATGGCATGAATCTGCACGGGAGATAAGAGATCCGCAAAGTTAAAGTGTAGTTCCGCACTAATAGTATATCAACGGATGAGATCAAAGACACAAGAGATCGCCTATGGGGAAAGAATTCAAGAAGTAAATATGCACAGGAGATAAAAGACCCGCAAAGTTTCGCACTGATAACAGATCAACGGATGAGATCAAAGCCACAAGAGATCGACGGCTCATAGGAGTTGCGGAAGAACATTTCAGAAAATTTGGATGGCACATCCATAATTTACAATCCACAAATTGACTTAACTTGGTTTTGTGGAAAGGGAATTGCGGAAATAGTTTCGAGAAAAATCGAAATGAATACCCGCAATCTGCAATTGCGGAAAGGTAACTGCGGAAAAGTAATTGCGGAAAGGTAATTGCGGAAATGTATATGTGGAAAGGTAATTGCAGAAAGGTAATTGCAAAAAAGTAATTGTGGAAAGGTAATTGCAGAAAAGTAATTGTAGAAAGGTAATTGCGGAAAGGTAAATGCGGAAACTGCATGTAATGTTTTTAGTTTTTTTTTACATTACTTGGGTCAAGCGAATAGAAAAGGTGATTTCAATTTCCAAATTGCACATTTTATCATGCTCCTAGGTTCAACATATTTATGCATAGTTAAGTCCAGCATACCTTCAAAGTATTAGTCCATCTTCCATTTATGGTAGAGTTCAAGTTTTTAATCAACATTTATCCTATACATTGTCCCATGACAAATAAAACATGCAAATGTTGCTTGAAGTTTTTCCCATGAACAACAAAACAATTGGTTTTTCCATTTGTCATTGAACTTGCATACAAAAATTAACATTGACATCAATAAACATTTGCATATTTCATTTTCAGCTTGCATTTCATATCTATTTTGTCAAAATTGTTTTATTTGATTATTATCTTTTTTTTTTGTAGCTTCTACATGTCAAATGCAACAAATTTCGTCAATGGAAGATTAAAAAAAAACTTGAGAATTAGTCAAAAGGAAAGGATTGTTGCCCTTTCACTAGACAATGATATAACTCTTACTGCTCAATTCAAAATATTCCAAACATCAATTGTAATACCTATCTTATGAAAAGCTACATTAGCTATATGCTAACATTTTCAGTAATCTTTATTCTTATTAGTAAATGCATTTTTCTCTTTTGCAATTTAATCTTCTTTGCATGAAATATATTTTTGTTAATATTAAAATTAAACAAATTCTTATTATCTTAACCTTAGTTTTCACTTTCAATATTTTTACGCTCTCGACGTTCCTTTGCATGTCCCGGTAAAGGGCATAATGCAATGGTAGATACCTTTTCTAAAAGGGAAATCTTAAGATAAAACTAAGGTTAAGATAATAAAACATATATTTTGAGTAATAAAACATATATAGGTCATACAACATGGACATATTGAAACAGTACATAGTAACACATTAAAGTAGATGAAAGCAAATTTGAATTTGATGCTAACAAAGGAACATGTGATGAAGTGTTAATCGCTTTGTTGAATTGAACCAATAAATGGGGAAACATATAAGTAAATGATACATCTCAAGAAGAAGCATATTTTATTTACTTTGCAATTGTAACAATACATTAAATAATGGGAACAACATAAGTGTGACCAATAGAAGAAGTGTTATGATTGCAAATATATGTTGAGAAGAAAAATGGTACATCTATAGAGCAAACAATGAAAAGCTTCAAGCAGAATTTGGTTTTAAAGACTTTGAAGCAAGTAAGCTTTCCTCTTTTTCATACATTGAACATATGGATTGTCTTGCATTTGATAGTATATAGAAAAAGAGAAAGCTAGAGAAATGCGAAGGCCTAAAAGAGATTTAACTCTTGATATTACAGTGAATGTAATCCCTTGTCTATCAATGTTCCCAATATCTATTGTTGCATTTTGTAGGGTCATACCTTGTCCTTTATGAATTGTTAAACCCCCATGCCATACAAAGTGGTAGTTGCCTACGCGTTCCTCTTGTTATGGGAGAGATGGGAACATAAGTAGGATTAGAAGCATCCCATAAAGGTCCTTTGTAGTGGAGGAATTCAACAACAACAAAGGATGGTAAGCTAGGAGGATGTTCGTTAGAGTTGTAGACAATGTCAATGACTTTTCCAAGTGAGTCATTAACAAGGCCTGCTCCAACCCATAAATTAGCAGTTAACATGACTTGTTGACCAATATCAAGAAGGACCTTTAATGGTAATTGTTCATTATCTATGGATTGATGTACATGTTTGTTCCTTTGTTCTACAAAGTAATGTGTAATTGGCATATTGAGGTGTTTGAGCATGTGTTTGTTGTGCAGTGCAACAGAGCTATTAGTGGCATACAAGTGGGTAGATTGTTCAAATGAACAGTGGTCTACATGTGAAAGGGATGAGGTTGTTCTTGTCATTAGGAGTGCTCATTCTTCAAGAGTTGGTGTTGCATTTCGAAGGTTCAGTAAGAGTTGGTGAAATGCAATTTGAGAAGGGTTATCTCCTTATTGTCGGAAAATGGTTTTGAGCATGACAAAAGTGTCGAATGTTCACCAGAGAGTAGTTCCAAGGGATGAACCTGCATACATGGGGATGTCCTTTACTGGAGGCAATTGCCCGAAGTCACCAAGAAGGATCATGAAACAACCAACAAATGGGATTGCACAATGCGAGGGGAAAGCTTGACGTAAGCATGCATCAATTTGAGTTAACATTTTTGGGCCAATAAAGCTCATTTCATCAACGAGAATATAACGAATATGGCAGAGTTCTTATTGAAGCTTTGAAAGGTATTGGCCTTCAAGAGGGTGCATTTCAACAATGGATATTCGAAGAGAAGAATGTATTGTAAGTGCATGTATGTTAAAGGCAGCAACACCAGTTGGAGTTAGGAGAAGCAGTGGGGAGGCAGTTTATCCATATGTAGTGTGGAGTGTAGATTTCAAGCAAGATATGAGGTAAGATTTCCCAGTGCCTACAGTAACTTGAATGGCCATTTTGAGTGGTTAAGTAAGTGTAGTGTTTCTAAAATGGGAAATGACAAGATCAAAGGCTATGGATTTTGTGGGAGACAAGGAATCAGGTGAATTGGACAACGAGGTGGTGTCTTCATATAGTTGGGTGGACAAACGATTAAGGTTAATGAATGATATCGTTGTTTCATGAAAATGGGTGGGTATATTGCTATGTGTCCAATTGTGATTTTTGTCAAAATCATGATATCCAAGCATTTCAAGGTCATCAATATGGATGTTGTTGCCTGGTCGGATTTGAGAGAGAAGTTCCCATTAATCCATGGTATGGGGCAAGGAAAAGGGAATTGGATCGGAGTTCAAATCATCAGATGGAGGTGTAAAGGGTTCTTCTTGTACACGTTCAACATGCCACACAACATATGTGTCAATGTGATGCTAATGAGAAATAATTTCAGAATTTATTGTTCCAATATCCTCAAGGAGGGCATGAAAAGGTTTGTATAGAAGAAGTTCACTCCAACAAAACGGTTCAAAAGTTGAAGAATCAAAGGGAGGAATGGAAGTGAATTGTGGAAAGAATTTAACAATATTGTGACTCAAGTTTGGTTTCCATGGATTTTTTTTTCCTATTAGGTGAGAAAGACCAAGAACAAGCAACTTCAAGCAGGGTTAGATGTTCAAGACCAAGGGGTCTTTCCATGTATGCAAATATGACGGGGCGGGGGGGGGGGGGGGGGGGGGGGGGGGTGTTGGAGGGGTGTTAGTAGTGTCATTACAAACACAACGAAAGACACTTTGGCTTACATTTAGGGAACAAAAGTGACAACTGTAAAGCACAAGAGGGAGTTTTTGGAGCATGTGACACATATCTTGTGCATTGATGTCTCGTTCTGTAATTGTTTGTGCAAGGAATCACTTGATTGGCTAAAGAAAGGGGTCATCACTTGGTGCTGCATGTGCAAGGACAACATGTCTAAAGAGAATAGGTCGGCAATCAACATTAGCCCTCCATATTGAAAGAATGGTTGGGTTGTGAATATTTAGAAGGGAAACATTTCTTGCAGGATTGTAGGTTTTACGTCCATTTGCATCAATGAATAAGGAATACGTAGCTTGTAGGTCATAGGGAAAACCATAGTGACATTGAACATATGTTCCTTTTTTGCAAAGGCAAGTTGATTCTGAACATCTGGTGTGCCTTTGAACGCAATTTACAAGTTCTTCATAGTCAACTGAGTAGTTTGATGCAAATATGGATGGTGATGCAAGACTGCATGGATCATTTGTAGTATAGTGGTGTAACCCAAAAGTGGACAAGTGGACATTACGAGGATTCCAAGCTGTAACATATGTGTGTTTTGCAGCTTCAACTGCAAGAACATATTCCCAGTCTAAGGTGTACATATTTTGTGCATCTGCCAACCAAATAAAATCATGAATGTGTGTGGATCCCCTATGTTTCCATTCATACCTACATGGGAGGAAAAGGAATATATTAGAAAGCAATCTTATAAAGTGACAAACATGATGAGAAGGATAAGAAGGAAGAGATAGTAAAACACCTGCACCAAGAATTGGTTATATGAAGGCCTTTTTGAAGCACCTCTTCAAGAAATATTTTGGATCTATTGTGAATGTATTGTGATGTAATATGTGGATTTGATATGATGTTGTGAATCTTCCATTGATGGCGTTAATCTAAATCGGTAGGGCATTCACCAGACATTAGAGCATGCAAATCCGACCATTTTGTGTCAGCTGCACTAAGGGTGAAGAAGAACGTTGGTGTACCTTATTAATTGATCATATTTATGAGTTCAACTCTACTTTTGTTCCAATACGAGCGTGTTCCACGCAATGAAGACCCAAAATCATGTGACCCTTTAACCAATTTTGTCATTAGGCATGTCTTGCAATTGGTTAACAAGCTCAAGTATCGTGGGAGGGAGTGTATCTTCAAGGTTAATTTTGACAAAAATAGACTCAGTAGCATTACTCCAATGACGCATGATTAGATTGTATATGTAGTACCAGAAGCGAGAATGTTGCTCAAATCTGTTATCATGATAATGAATCAGGTGAAGTGAATATTTGTGTATCTAAACTTGATGAATGCGTGGTTGTTTAAGCATTGTTGCACCTGTGGGGAACAAGGTTGGAAAGGCCATGGAAAGAAGGCCTTCTGTGTTGTACTCATTAATAGGGGAGATGCCTATAGGGGGGAATCAATGGAAGTCGATAGTGGGATATCTTGTATGCATAAGAAGCGTCTAATTTCCTCAACCTCAGTTCTAGCATTTCTTTGTGTTGAAATAGATAAGGAGGATTCTAATTCATAGGGTTCAAATGAATTTGGTGGTAGCACTGTAGAGGATGAGCTTTGCTGATGAGATAATGTATCATTGTTATTAACATGGCGAATCAAAGGTGAAATTTCTGTTGAAACAAGAGGCAAATAAGCTAATGCAATTGGGTTGACTAGTACATCCTTGTATTACGGATCATTGGCCATTTTGTATTCAAAAGCAGCAAGAACACGTTTTGATTAACAAAGAGTTCATATGGATTGTTTCTAGGGTTGCATTTGCGAACAACAAGGATGTCAATGTCTGATATTAAATGGGGCAGGGATGTGGCAATATTGGAAATGTATTGGGGGAAGCAAATAGTATGGCCATAATATTTATATTGACCACCACGGGCATGCGTGACTTGTAGGATTGGGTTAGCAACTAATGATAATTTCTTCAACTTGCGTAAGTACTGAAAGGACAGCTGGTTGGATGCCCGGGTCCATATTGTTTTCTAATGAAAAACGATGGCCTTTTCTTTCTAGGATACAATGAGAACATCCGTATGCACCATGGAACTTTTTTGTTGCAATGCGAGGGTAACATTCATTCCAAATCGAGCAGACATTCATGTGAGCTAGTTGGTCCATTTTTTTACGAAATCGTTGATGTGCATCATCAAGGGGGGTGTTTGATGGATTTAGCATGGGAGATGGAAGGGATGGTGTGTTGGAAGGTTGGCCAAGAGAAAATGAAAAAGACATATCCACAGCTTGATGAGTAGATCTATAAAGAAGACGTTGCTTCTTGTTGTTTTTATTTTTGTTATGTGCATATACAAGTCTTCTTCATGCATTGGCTTATTCATTGTCATGATTCGACATGATGCCTACGAGAAAAGCGTAAACTTGCTAAAGACTTAGAATCTTTCATTGGTGGCAGGGACACATTTTGTATATGTATCAAGTGGAAAGTATATGGATATAAAACAAAAGATATAAAGCAAATGTTAAGTGATTACATATTGGGAACCAACCATGTACGTTAAAATAACATGTATGGAATAAATATATTTTTCAAGTTTTAGCTTGATAACTGTAAGAAAGCAACAATACAGAAGACCAAAGTTTAGTATGACAAAGCATATATGAAAAAAAAACCAATAAATGTAATAATTGTTCTGTACAGAAGAATGACAAGTTGTGGTAAGAAAGAAGATAACAAAGTTGTTTATTTTATAAATAAACATAATAACAAATTAGTATTGTATTCAAAAGTGACCATATAGGTTGCATCAACAATTTAGGTTCAAAATGTTAAGTGATAGCTTGTACAGTGGAACTATGAGACTACAAGATAATAACTCCTAAAAGCGAAAACTATAAATGGAGTAAAAAAAACTGCTATGTTGAAGCATGAAGTAAGGACAAATTTGAGAATTGAAGCAATTCATTACATACAATAACAAATGATTAAGTATCAAGTCGAAACAACTTATGTATTTGGATGTCCAGGTGAAGTTGTCGATTAAATGTTTTCAACCATCACAATTACAACCTTTACGTGTGCAATTCCATAGAAGGTCTCTATTCTAACTAAAAGAGTAAGAAGAAATTGTTTATTGCAGATCTTCTAGCCTATTTCAACAATTGATATTATTGCTTCAGTTGAGAGGAGGCATGGGTATTTCGCAGAAATGCCCATGAGTTGGTTTGTAGCATCATCAAAAGCTAAGACACCATGAAGGTGTCCAATGATATATTCCAAGTCAACCTTTAGTAAGTATTGGTAGTCACATGCAAAAAACTCCCCATCACATTTACCACAATGCCAAATGTTTCCAACTTTGTGAGAATTTTTTTTCATGCATTGTATACCATCAACAAAAGGAGGGCATGCAAGGAAATGAAAGTCATCAATGTTAACATTTGTGATGGTTGCAACAATAGAGTACCAAATAGCCTTTTCAGACGGTTCAAGAATTTGTAGCTCATTGATGGTAATGCTTTTAGGAGGAGAAGAATGAGAGGCATTGAATTTTTGGCCCAAAGATGGTGACGCTGAACGAAATCCATTATTATCAAACCATATTTGGAGAAGGACAATTTCTTCAATCATTGGGTTTATAAAAAGAGTAGTGTTCAAGATAGTCCTAACAAATTTTCCATTAAATTCTGTAACACGACTGCCTTTGATTTCTAAAACTGGAGGAGTATCTAAACCACGAAGGTTAGCAAGCTCGATTCCTTCAATTTGGCAATGCTCTCCCCAAAGTGTTATGTCAATGCTATAGCCTGACATGTCGCAGAGTCCAACGATGCGTCGTACAGTCTCTACACCATCCTGTTTCTGTATGCTTGATGCAGGAGAAACTAAAATTACAAGTCCAAGAAGGTCAACCATGGAATTGACAGGTATAGTTTGGATGTCCTGAATAGTTTTAAAGTTAAAGCAATGTAAAGGTATCAAGGGGTATTTATCTAAGCATGGTTGGATGGTTGAGGAGGAACTTAGGAAAATCTCATGATGGCTTTTCAAATGGTTGAAAATTGGATTGGATGCTTTGACTATGCCATTTGATACTATGTACACAACTCCTATTTGTATTTGGTAGTACAAAGAGAGTGACAATTCATTGAATGCAGAGATATGTATTTCATCGTGTGAAGCATTAACAAGGTCAAATCCGAACACTTTTCTAGACCATCATTGGTTTC
This sequence comes from Pseudotsuga menziesii, assembly GCA_001517045.1. Lineage (NCBI taxonomy): Eukaryota > Viridiplantae > Streptophyta > Pinopsida > Pinales > Pinaceae > Pseudotsuga > Pseudotsuga menziesii. Next base: position 203,966 of record LPNX010006766.1, on the reverse strand, counting down.
CATATTCATGAATGTTTGTCTTAGCAATAACTCGACCTTGAATGCTCCAAATTTTGCTAGAAGAGGCAAGTGTTGTGAATTGGATAGTCGATGCAGTGAAGGAAGGGTTTTCATTTATTGAGGTAGGGTTCATGAGCGAAGGGGTGCAAGTTTGGAGCAAGCTGTTCTCTGGAACATGGGAACGACTCTGTGAGGGAGAGGCTATAACTAAGTGGTATGATGAAGGGTCTCCAATAATTGGTGCATCGATGGTGACAACCTCAAGTGCAAGCAATGTGATAGTCATGATAAGAAGAAGTATGTTAGAGAGTAATGGGAGACAAAAACATGTGATGCATCAACTGTGTGAAATTCATTAAGTGGGAAAAAAACAACGAGGAAATGAAACATACGTTACATTATGTGCAACATTGCATGTACAATGGGTGACTTTGATTATAGTTCCTTATTTTAGTTGCCCATCTTCTACAAGACTATTATATATAATTGGAAGTAATAGCTCATGGTTGTGAAGGTCGTACGAGATAGAAATTCGGAACCGAATAGTTGATGAGTTGAGTGAGTTCACTTGGTTTAATGAGGAAACTTGTACCAACAGGAAAAGGTTGACAACACCATGTAGCAAGAGTGAAATAGCATCTTCAGTTAGCATAGTCTCCATAAGATGATGGTTGTTATTTCCTATGGAACCCAATAGGGCATGAACAACTTTTTTTTTGCAAATGGTATAAACCTTATTAGGTTTATTCATTCATACATATAGAAATGAATGTGTAGATATGAAAAGCAACAACGATCATTCGGTTTGAAATCCACAAATAGAAAGGAAAGGTCATATGTGCAATTTTAAATTTGTATTGCGCATGTGTGTAGGCAACACTTTCACTCATAGCTTTCATTTTGAATCCTTATGGAGAACTCTACTTTGCGTTTGTTTTGTGTTTTATGCATTGCCAGAGATGTTGTTGCATATTTTTTTTTTGCATCAATTACTCTATATAGATTGAGTGGCCTCGAGGTGAAGATGTTGTCAACACGGCATATGCAGTTATTTAGAGTGAAATAACATGTGCTTTGGCAGTGTGGATCGCATGTTTTGGAAGCGGTCATGTTAATTGTTTTTTATGGACATGCCTAGTGATATTTGTAAAGATTTAGGATTGACATGTGTCTCGGGTGTTTTGCTTCTACTGTCAACTATATGCAAGGTAAGAACAGTTTCCCCTGGTAGAGTAAATACCATGTTTTAGAACTACTCTTACCCATTCCAAAATAACCTTTACAAACAATTTGCAAAATGAAACCCTCTATTTGACAATAAATATATAGTAACTTAGACCAACAATAATTCCACTGTCAAATCTATGCAAGACAACATATATTTGTTGTGAAATAATAACAGACATTGTATAAATCACAGCTAAGCAACTTGTAAGTAAATACTAAATTTTTAAACATTCAAGATTAAAATTCGAACTGCAAGAAGAAGATAAATTCAGAGCCACATAAATACCAACCAAATCTTTTGCTACCATAATGAATGTTGAAAACAGTTAACCAGTGTCAAGGAATACCTGATAATTTGACAAAGTGGCAAAACCTCCGGTGTAATCGAAGGGCAACAAAAGAAATACAGCAAACCAAAGCCAAACAATACCAAATATTGGTTACCTGAAGCTTTGTATAAATGTGCAAAGCAAAGGCAGTGCAACAACAAACCCAGGAAATTGAGAATTGTGATAAGATATTTGAGATCCTCGTAAGCATAGTCACAATTAAGATATAGGCCCATGTCTGAAGAAAATGACAACCTTTCTTGCATTAAAGGAGCAACAATGCATTGATGAAGCATTACATAGAGCATTCATGTCGATGAAGGGACATCAACAAAGTGTTCTTCATCGAATTGAGCGACAGTGAAACCAAACCATGACCAAATTGACCCCACAAAATCTGAGCCTAAACCCGTAAAATCCATCAGACTGAAACTTTTGCAAAAGCCTTGGCCTCAAATCTTGGGAAAGGCTATGTCCAATTCAAAGAAATAAACTACAGTGAAGGACACTAGCAGAAAAGAAATTTGCCCAAAAAACGTGCATGAAAAAATCTATTAGGATATAAGCCCATGAACCCATTCATGCGCAGGACTGATCATTTAGGGCCATAGATAAACATCTAGTCAAAACTCGCAAGCCACCTATCAACGAAACACCCGATACACCTATTAAACCGCCTATGCAGCAAAAACCACTTAACATGAAAATTAATAGATCCGCAAGAGAAAGGTGTAAGGAAATTAATAGATCCGCAATGACAAGGTGAAGATTCACATTTGATCTAAGATCAACAAACAATGAAGCAGCCGCAGATATCAATGGTCGAGGATGAGTTCGCAATGCAAAGTTGCAAGATTTTTAAAGCTGTGGAAAATTGAATTGCAGAAGAAAAATTGCAGGACTAAAATTATGGAAACCCATATTTGGAAAAGTGGGTCGAAGGAGGATCCACAATCCGCAATCTGATTGCAGAAAGGACTATTGCGGTCGCAATTTTATGGAAGTCCATTTTTTAAAACTGAGAATTGCAAACCCACAATCCGCAATTGTGGAAGAGAAATGTTTTGAAACAAAGTTGTGGAACCAAAACTCTGGAAAGAGATTTACAAAAATATGTATTACAAAAACAATATTGTGGAAAAGGAGTTTGCAGAAAGGAGCTTTCGAAAGGGCAATCTATGGAAATGAAGTTGCGGAAACTCAATTGTAGAAAAATTGAGTTGCAGAAAGACTGAAATTGCAGATAGCTTGGATTCCACCTGGTATCCTTCCATTGCGATGAAAACGATCAAAGCGGTTTTGTTACAGAGGCACTACCTTGTTTTGGACTTCACAAAAAGCATCGATCTTGTGACAGTTGAGATGATGAAAGGAGAATCCTCCGATCTGTATGGTGTATTAGTTTGGTTTTTTTTATTCGTCTATTGCTTCCTACAGAACAAGGACTACAAAAAATGACAAAATCCTGCATTAATGACAAATGAACTGGTACTACTGCTTCTCTGAAAAAGACACGTAACACTTGTCCAACTACCATTTGTAAAAGCGATGAGACACACCCCCCCCGTTGGGTGTTCTACTGAAATATGGAGAGTGAAGAATCTGACATGTAGCAATAAGAGATAAGGAAACAAAGTCCTCGACGCAAGAAAAACCCCAGATAGATCGCGAGACACGTATTTAACTACCATTCGCCAAATCGATGACACATGTGTTCGATTTGTAATTAGATGGAGCGACGAGGAATCTCCTAAGACTACATCTCCATTGTGTAATGCCTTCGGCGTAATTACATCGAAGGTGTTATTTAAGGGGTTGTTTCTCTGCAGGTTTTTGTCGTCTGTTGACAACCTATGAAGAACCTCTACGTGTCCTCAAAAATTTGCTTTCCATATCTTTGGGTGCGAATTTCTCTCTACATCACCGTATCGTCTTGTCCTTTAGTTTCATGTTTACGCAATACTTCAGCGTACAATTGATATTTATTAATGCCCATCTAGCAGCGTGGGTCATTGGGAGGCGTATGATGGTAGGGTGGGACGAACAAGTGGAGAATTGACTAGATATGCCTTTGGGATTGCTTTGGATGGAAAGAACGATCTCTCTCCTAGTTGGCTTATTACCATATCCATAACCTGTGGCCTACCAGGTACGGTAGGGAGCCTCCTCTTCACACATGTATTCCATCTTGTCCAAAAAAACATGCAATTCACCAGAAATATCAAAGATTGTCTGATCTATTGACTTACCATTTTGGTCATTTTTACGCAAATTTACGGTTAAAAGGAATTTACCAAAGAAGAGTACTTACGACAAATATAAAAAGAAGACATCATGCATTTGGGGTTTCAATTAAAGAAGACACTGGATTTCTTTAAGCATATATGAAACTAATCCATCTCGAATTTTAAATATTAAGGGAAGCAAAGCAAAACAACTAGAAACCCTTCAAAGAACTGTACATTTTGAATAATCATATTCACGAGAACCTCCATTACACACAAATTCGAAAACCGAAGCCCTCAACTACGTCCCTTGACACAATATTCACTTAGTTCGTTCATAAATTTTGCAATTACGGTGAATGAAATGAAAAAGAACAAAAAAACCAGCATATCAACCATAATTCTTTCGAATGCACAACTTTTATCCCAACCATGTTGTATTTTAGATTTCTGCTTCTATCAAGACTTTTTAACACATTTTATCACCATATACAGTCCACCCTTGACTTGTGTGCTCTGTGACTTGTCCATCATTCACTCTGACTCATTCATCATACACTTCAACTTCTTTAGAAATAAAGGGAAGCCTTTGACTTTGAGTTCATTCGCTTCTGGTTCAATATGATATCAATAGCTATGGCGGTTTTTCTTGATATATATGTATGCTAAAGATTTTGTCATGTCCATGAAAGAAATTATAATTTTTGCTTCTATGGGCAATATTGGGTCACTGAAGTCCACGAACGAATTTAATAGATCCATTATTTTTCCATAAGTAAAAGTTGAAGGACAAATTTAATGATCTAATATTTTCCATAAAAAATTGATCAAACTTAATTTGCCAGATGTTTTGTCATTAAAGCTAAAGGATGAATTTAATTGATCAAATATTGTTGTTAAAAGTTCAAGAATGAAGTTAATAGATTAAATTTTATGCCATAAAAATTCAAGAACTAATTTATAATATTATACATCAAAATTTTCTTCCATAAGACATAGAATTTATTGTGAAATAAATAGCAACGACACTTAAAATGACAAATATTTTCAAGCACAAATTTAATCGCTGAAATAATTAGACATAAACGAGTCAAGAATGAATTTAAGCACAATTTCTTTTAAATAACACGTTAAATTATACCTCCTTGGCTTTTGAGTGTCCAATTTCAAATTGAGTGTCCCATGAACATTCCAGCCAGGGCTGAGTGCAGCAATGAATGAATTTAGGCACAATTTTTTAAAGAACCCATTGAATTATATTGTGTCGGCCTTTGAGTGTCGGTCAATTTCAAATTGAGAGTCCCATGAACAGTCCATCCAAGGTTGGGTGCAACATTGAATGAATTCCATCCAGGGTCATGTGCAACATTGAATGAATTCCATCCAGGGTCATGTGCAACATTGAATGAATTTAAGCACAATTTCTTGTAAATAACCCGCTAAATTCTACCTCGTCAGCCTTTGAGTGTCAGTCAATTTCGAATTGAGTCTCATGAACATTCCAACCAGGGTCGGGTGCAGAATTGAACGAATTCCAGCCAGGGTTGGGTGTAGAATTTAACGAATTTAGGCACAATTTCTTTTAAAGAACCCGTTAAATTCTACCTTGTCTACCTTTGAGTGTCGTTAAATTTCGAACTGAGAGTCTAGTAAATATTTGTAAATATTCCAGCCATAGCCAAATGCAGCAACATGGTTGCATATATTAAGGTTTCAAAGAACCCTCAAAGTCTTTAATGGCAATGACAACAACACGTGCCACTTTTCTAACCGGATCTGTACCACTGAACGCTCCCGTTCCAGCATGTACTTGAGACGCGTGGGCCTTTTTTGCATGAATAATATGTGTCAAATAGTATATGACATCTAGCCTATAGTGGTGTATCCAATATATTCTTGGTTTCAGTGGATGCATGCACTAGCTTTCCGTTTGCATTTCACTTAAGGAAAAATACCATCCAAATAATAAAAAACTCTCAAACGTCATGTCCTCTCTTTGATGTGAGATGCCCATGAATTATACAATTATATGTCCCATTCATAATCATGTATACAGGTGTTCCTAGATTCATAACTATGAATACATAAAAGTATCAATACTCGGCACATCCTAAACATCCTACATGTTTCGTTCCTGCAAACCCAATAGACACATTTATTTCTGATAAGATAGTTGATATTCATGTTCTCACACACACATTGTTGGATGGGGCGATAATATAGCTGATATATATATTTTTCATTAAAATTTACCATTTTTCTCATAAAAAAAATAAAATTATAAATACTGAATTCGAAAAATTGCAGGTGGCTTTATTTATTACAAATACCCTCCAAAGGAAATGCTTACCATCACTTCAATATTTAGATGCTTTTATAATTATAAGGGTTGCACCATGTTTATCTAAATTAGATAGTTGGTGACCACACTACCTTTGTCTTCTTGACTTAACCCTAAATGCACTCAATATCATGATCATATTTAGACTTTAAATTAAAAGATTGGAAGAAGTTTGCTTAGATAAGTTTAACCGTCATATGTTTTATTTAAAATCCCCCACCATAACGACAAAGTTATCTTAATATTAGATAATAATATTTTACAATGAAAATAATCCACAAATGCTATGGGACAAAATCAAATGTCAAATCAAGAACCATCATGAAACAACACAACCATAGACGAAATTAGTTTGACTATGATTGTGGAGGAAATCAAGAAGGTTCACCTTGGTGGAGGTAACGGATGAGTGGTATTCAATATTTTCTATTCTAAGTTAGAAGACAATATCTGCCTAGCTTGCTCAATTCCATTTAGGGACGACATTTTTTTACCGGTTGCAACACTTTGTCTTGATTATACAATTCATTTATTAATATAGATAAGCCCGAGAGAAAATATCATATCTAAATTTAAAATAGAGTGCATGCCATGCTTGTGATAAGATAGTAGACTAGGTGAAGATGACACATTTTCGATAATTTTATAAGTAGATTATTCACTAGCATTTTGTCTATAAAAGCAAGAGAGTTCAAAGATTTACTAGGCACATGATTCCATTCCTGCCCTAATATCAACTACCACCTATGCATCAGACCAATTTATCATTAAACCACAACTTCTAAAATTGAATTGAGACTAGTTGTCTTCATTGTGAGCTTAAATTAAATGGATAAATAAGGCATTTAGGTATTTGAATTTATTAAAATACTCCTAATTTGAAGGTTTATATCTAATAAAGATTACAATAAGAGAATTACAAATTGATGGTTTTAATAATTATATTGGAAAAGTAGTACAATAATTGAGAAATGGAACTTGTGGACAAATACAATGAATCCCAAAGCTCAGTGCCTAAAGTGTATTTGACTAGATATTTGTGTTCCAAAGTTGTTGGCCTTGTACCTAAAATTAAGGCAAATACTCTTAAAATGTGAGCGTTGAATACAATTTACTTAGCTTATCCACTTGTTGCATTTGTACGAGTCCTTGAATAAATAAATGTCAAACTTTTAAAAAGTATAATTATTGCATTCCACATTGTATATATATGAATTTGACATGAGTTACTAACCTATGGTCAAATCAATGAATGGTTCCTTCCTTGTTAATGCTGCTCTCTCAATGGCCAATAATGGAGGAGGTAGTTATCGTTTGTTCGGATCTTGTGCTAGTCAATTTCTCTTTCACTTCTAACTTTTCTTTGTTTAGATTTTATACATGATGGTGCACTCAATTTCCATGTGTACTTTTTTGTCTTTACACCCCTTTAATAAGTTCATGTACCATGCCAGGGGTTTCGAGGTTCTCTAAAGCTACCTAAAACTTGGAAAACTCCTATAACTATGCCTCTCGGATTTTTGGACTTTTTTGCTTTGTAAGATTCGGTTGGAATTCAAAGGATTGAGGTGAAAACATTCACTTATTCACCGAATGTTTTCAAAGTTAAAAACTTTATGTACAAATTTTTTTTGGAGGAAGCTTATTTTCATTTATGTGGCGATTTAGAAGTTTGAAGTAACGTATTTTCACTTATTTTCCTAGACTTTTTTTCATCACATAAACTTATATTATATACACACACAACTTTCTCTCCTTTTTGAAACAGATCAAAGTTCTCTTCGTTGTTTCATTTCCCCTGCTTTGGGGGTATGCTAGTAATAAGAAGGGTGAGTTTAAAAGTGGAGAATATTTTTTTTTTAAGTAAAGTTTTTTTTTAAAGTGATCATTTAAGTTTTTGTTTTGTTTTGTTTTTTTGTTTATAACCTTTTTTAAACAAGGTTGGCAGCACAGTCTCTGTCGAGGTAATTAATATAGCTAAATGTATAAAGATTTTACCAAAATTAATTCATATAATTTTATAACATTGGCATTTGTATTTGTATAAGCTAATAATAAGTGGAAAAGTAACATTTGTATTGGGAAAAACACCAAATACATACATTTATTTGTAAAAATTCAAAAGCATATATTTATTTGTAAAATTCAAAAAGCATTTATGTAGTGATATATTGGTCATTTCTAAAAGAACATATATATACTAGCAATTCCCTTAAGAAGGTGCAATAATATGTCGATACATTGTTGTTGGAAGGTAAAAAAAGGCTGCAAAGGGGAGCTAAAATCGAGTTGGTGTAGACATGGCATTTTCCTTTGAGGAATTAGTATTAAGTTTTGCAAGGAAGGAAAATGAAGGGGAAACTATAAGAGACAAATGAGACAAATTGTTCACCTCATAATGCAAGGAGGCTGCAACCTTCAACTGTTATACCTAAATCCTGTCACCATCATGTGATGAGATCCTTAACCCCTATGTTTGCCCTTAATCCCAACACTTGGAGTGGAAACTTGCTCTGTTTGTCAATTCTACTTGAAAAAACCTAGCACCGCACTTACCCTATGGCTGATGAGCGGTACCTTGTTCAGCACCGCCTGTATCCTGTTATATACAAGCGGTGCCACTGCTTATAGGATTTGTTCTTAAAGTGGTTCTCACCTAAACTGCTCTGTCATAAGGGAACAAAAGCGGTACCCTGGGTAAAATGGGAAAAAGAGAAGTTTCTCGAGGCTTCTAGAACTTGAGCCTCATGTCCTCCCTTATCCCTATCATTATGGGTTAGTTTGAGCTCAAGATCCCCCTTGATAGGATCTTAAAGCCACCTCACCCACCATTCTCTCAACTATCCCTATCCATTGAGCCTTATAAATACAAGCTCATATCCATAGTTGAGGGGGAGAAGTATAGAGGTATTGTTATGCTGTTGAATTGACTGCCTAGTCCAAACCATTGCAGAGCATAGAGAGCAAGTTGGAGGTTATGGGGATGAAGTGTTTGTCTCATGGAGGAGCTTGTCGACACTAAGGCAACGGTTGTAAGCTTCTTCATACATTCTTAATGCAAAGTTGATTTCCATCCCACATATCTGCTGTTTTGATTTCACATGTATATGTTGCTAGATTCCTCAGTCACTAGCATGGATATGTAGATGATTTTTGGTAGCTTTGATGTGCTTGTATGTTTGACTTTTTTGCAGGTACACATGTTCACGATCGAAGCAGTATTCTAGGTGTCTACAAGGTTCAGGGAAGGTATTCATCCTTTGTCGTTCACTCATTTGTTTTGGATTGGAACCATTCAGACTAGAGGAACAACTTCTGTCTGCAGAAGGTGCAATATTCCTAATAACAAACATGGCCACTCCGTTGGGGAATAGAGATTTTCAGTTGATCTGATCGTCCTCAGTCCTTGAACTCTTGTCCGAATCCAGGCTCCATCTCCAACTCTCTTTAGTTATTTCTGCCATCCGACTTAGTGAATTTTGGTTTGAAACTTTCAGATCTGAACTATTTCAACTTTATATGCTTTTTTTTACTGTCAATTCATCAATCTTTGCCTTGATTTGATCAATTTCTAACTTGATTTCTCGTTCTCCTTGTGTTTTGGATCCATTCAGGGAACCACACATATATTGTTGGCAACAAGCGGTGCCATCGCTTGAACTCTGTTAGCCATAAACGGTGCCACCACCTGAGTCCCTTTATCAAGAAGCAGTGCTCATCCAGAACCACTATGTCAAGACCCCTCTAGCGTGGAGCCAGGTAGGCCTTGTTCCACAACTAGTTTTTTATCATTTTTTGCAAAAAGTTGAATTTGTTTGCTTTCAGCCCTACACTGTCAGACTTGTGTGTTAGAATCTATATGCTCATGGTTGAAAATTCTGTGGTAAAAGATTGGTTTGATTGAAGAATTCAAAATCTATATTAGGCTTGTTGATTATTCATTTGCTTTCATGCTTGTTGGTTGTGATTGTGAAAGGAATTTTTTGAAAGCTTAGGTTTCAGTGAGTTCTCTTTTTATTTCTTTTATAAAGACTGAAAGAAAAACCATTCGCTTATCATCTTAATTTCATTTTTCCATAGAGGATTTCTTTTTGCTTATTAAAAAGATTTATTATTATTATTGAGATTAGGTCATTATCATTATTGAGCATAAGGCATTGGATCTTTGATTAGCCTCACAAGCTTTCAGGTTCTCTTTGTTCTTTTGTCTCTTTTGCATTAGTACTATCTTATCAAAAGAAAAAGTAGTGTAGTTTTAAGTTAGATCTATCTATGTTTTAAGAAAAATCGAAAAAATAGAGTGCATATGCATGTAGAGTGCTTGTTGTTTTCTTTTAGGAAAAGATACTCTTACCCCTTTGATTGCTTTCGAAAAGAAAAATGTTTTTAGAATGTGTTGCTTGTATTTGATTTTGATTTGTTCAAAGTAGTTGTTTAAGAATTTTTGGTTTTCAAAACGAAAAGAAAATACTCCCTTTCCCTCCCGTAGGTAGGAATACCACGAACAGTAAAGTGAAATATTTTCATCTACATTCTGCATGGTTTTACTTTTTCTGTCAAAATTCCATGCATTCACCTAACCATCCACTTTAAAATTAACGGTAGTTATAGGCTAAAATTTACATAGCAATTTGAGTGATAGGCTAGAGACATGTTCGGACATCGTTAAGCGTAGGAGCTGTCGTTACTCGTCTGCATTACATTCTGGGACTCGCGCGGTTCTTCCACTTACCGTCGGTATATCAAACGGCCTTTCACATACCCTTGAGATATATAGAAAGGTACTTCACGTACTCGATTGTATATAGGAAGGCCCCTTGTGAACGGTTATGCATTAGACAACACTACTACCGATTTGAGCTCCCACGTACCTTGCGTATATCGAGAGACCCCACTAGGATACCTTATCTATCTGAGAAAAGCCCTTTGGCCGTCTTGCTTGGAGGCATACATCGAAAACAACATTAGGGGAGATTACTATGCACGTACCCTTGAGGTATATCGTGAGTGGCACCTTCTTGACAATCTTGGTGAGAGACCTGACTATCTGAACTCCTCCTGTCATTTAAGTTTGCTTGTTTGGCCTATAGCTTGAGTAGGGAAATTTTTGGTGTGTTTTCTAGTTTTGAGACCCTAGGTCAGATAGGAACTGTACAAACTGGTTGAGTTAAGACAGTCTAGAAGAGTACGGTGCTTCCCACCTGATTTTATTCCAGTTTCAGGAGAAAATCCTATGGAAGCTATCGACCAAGGAGTTGCTACCAACTCCCAAGAGGGAGAAAACATGGTTGCAGAAAGCGGAGATCCATATCCTTCGCATGCACCTCCCTTGGCCCAAAAACCTTCTTGGGGTAATACTTCATTCCATTCTCCCATAGAAGGTCATGTTGATTATACTACCCGTCCAAATTATGGTCCCAATGCTCCATTTTGGGATACCTCTATAGGACAGGCCATTTCCTCATTTGGCACCTGTCTAGACCCTTCTGAAGAAGTTTCACCAAATGGAGAAGAACATATACAATATCGGGCAGCTATTCTCCATGCACAAGAAATTGAGAAGAAAATAGATGACATATTGGGCACACCACCACCTCGATCAACAACTTTTCCTGTGGGATATCGCTCACTTGCTGATTCTCTAAGACCTATTGAACCAATTCTAGATCGCAATGTGACTCCACATAATCCAGGTCAAACTACCAACCCCACCACCTCCCATATTATGTTTGTTCCAAATCTTCCTGGGTCTTCCGACCCTAGGACTCAACATTCAATTCCTGTTTCATCAATACCTTCCAGTGCCGGGGGGCAACCCCCGGCACGAACTACATTATTTGTCAATGGAATTGTAGCTAGTCATGGGTAGACCTATAGTATAGAGCAATCTACAATATATGTCCCTCCTACCCACACGAATGTGGTTAACCCCCCATTCAGTTCAGGTCAGCCCTTGGGGGCACAACTTGTAACCAATCAAACCTCTTGGGGGTAGGGTATGGTTACACAACAAATCAAGTACTTGTAGGAAACATCAATTACCAACCCAATCCTATAGGAATGACTTATGTTGGAATTACATACCCTAGTAATACTTTCATGCCACGGGGGCAACCTAACTGGTCCTACATGCCAGCTATGGGGGGGATACCTATACATACTGCAGGGGGTGCCGGAGGACCACCTTATGGAGGTCCTCCCCTTTGGGGGCCTAATGGTCCTAGAGGGCCTAGTGGCTTTCCTCCTTATGGTCCTAATGGTCCTAGTGGTCTTGGAGGGTCTAGTGGCCCTCCTCCAAGTGGTTCCGGTGGCTTTGGAGGTCTACCTCCCAAGGGTCCCAGAGGGTCTGGTGGTCCTCCTCCTGGTGGTCCAGGTGGTCCTCCTCCTAGAGGCCCCGATGGTCCTAATGGTCCTGGTCCCGAAAATCAACCCCCTGTAGGCGGATCTTCCAGCGGTTCTTCATCACAACAAACTTCTCTATTAGTCTACTTACGGTCATACTGGTACTTATATGCCATATCAATATTACCAGTATGTGCAACCTAATCGTCAGTTACCTTTCCTAGCAACTTTGGACTTGCTTGATTTTTCCAAGTTGATTAATGATCCCATTCGACATAAACCCTCGTGGCCTCCCATTCTGGTAAAGTTACCATTGGACATTCCAAAGTTCGATGGGAAGCAGGGAGATGATCCGAAAAACCATGTCATGACATTCCATTTGTGGTGTTCTTCAAACTCCCTTATGGATGATTTAGTTCGTTTAAGACTCTTTCAATGAACTTTGACCACTACTACAGCGAAATGGTGCATTGAACTTCCGCAACATTCGTTTGTGGATTTTGGCTCATTGGCAACTGTGTTTCTTACACACTTTTAGCTTCATATCCATTATGAAATGGGTACAGATCTCTTGACTTCTCTGGAACAGAACACCTCCACCCACATATCTGATCATATCCATGAGTGGAGAAGGCGGAGAAGACTTATTAAGGTTCCTATCCCGTATGAGTTGTTAGCTGATTGGTTTACTAAATCTTTGTTGCCTCCAATTGCCCAAGATGTGGCTATGGGCGATGCCATTACTGAAGAGCAAGACATTAGTCGAGCCCAATATCTGGACTTGGTCTATTCCCAGTCCAGAACATTGTATGACTTAATCCCTCAAGCTCCTCGCCCAAGCACCGATCCTGCCAAGCCACCAGCAGAAACTTCGGTTGATGGGATTGTTGCTTCAATCCAGTCCCCGTCGGTAGAAAAACCTGCCAAGAAAACCCAATCTTCCACCCCCACTCCTTCAACTCCCAAGGTTTCCACCGAGGTCAATTCCATTCAGAGTATTCAAATGCCTGACAACAATAAAAAGAAAGGTAAAGCTAAAAACAAAAAACCTGGAAACCAACAGGAGAATCCAAAACCAACCACCAACGAGAACGATAAAGGGAAAAGAAAAGCGAGATATCCATGTCTGCTATGCGGAGGTGACCATTTCAAGAAAGAGTGTCCTCATCGTGACGAAATCACCCAATTCTTGAAAACTAATCCCACACCTGTAGTTCTCACAGATCCTTTTCCCTCTCAAAAACAACTGATAGACCACATGTCTAATCAGGGAAACTCTAGTTCTTCAGAGGAAATTCGCATGATGTCCTTAGATACTATTAGTTTTCAAACTCAAAGTCAAAATTATGACAAACCCGTAGACAAGAAAGAAGACAATTCTTCTTCAGGAAAAGCTCCCTCTACTAGTTCTCCCGAGTCCTCGTCTACTTTTCCCCTAACCATCGAGAAGCCTAATCTCGACATGATTTTGCGTCCACCCAAGAGTACTCTTAGGAAGGCTATTTTTAACCCTAATTCCTGAGGTGCTCAATTTTATAATGTAGTTGAAGATCTTTCTCAGGCACCATGTGCAATGTCTACCTTGGAAGTACTCCAAAGTTGTCCTACACAGCACAAAAACTTGTTAACTGCGTTAGGAGCTTTAGACCCGGACAATACTAAATTGATCCATTTCAATGTCGAGAACTATAAGTCTAGACTACTTCACAAAATTGCTTTCCAAATCCTAATGAAAGTAGTCAGAAAGAAGGTCTTTAGAACCGTCTTAGAAGAAGGAGCTTCAACTTCGGTTTTGTCCCTATCTTGTTGGAAAGCTATTGGCTCTCCCGAGCTTGTAACATCACCTACGACTCTAAAAGCCTTTGATGGATGAGGTTTCCAACCCCATGGTCTCATATCAGCCCTTTCAATCGAGCTTGGGGGAAAACCTATTTCTATTCAAGTGGAAGTAGTCGACGCCCCTCTAGATTACAACCTCCTTCTAGGAAGAAATTGGTTTTACACCATGACTACTATTGCTTCGATGGTATTTTGAACTATCCAATTTCCGCATCTAGGGAGAATTGTCACCATTAACTAGCTCGATTTCTGTATGCTGGATGTTACTACCTCTATGGCTAATAACATCTCTATGTTAGGTCAGTCCCCTCCTCCTTACCAGTCGATTGGAGCAGGCATGTTGAAGGATTCATCCCTTATGGGGATTTTTCCGTCCACTCCTCCTAACGCAGACACGACGGCAATAAATATGATTTCGTCATTTGATTATGAACCAAAGGGAAAACAAATTGTTGAGTCCACCTCGTTGAACCCGCATGAAGAAATGTACAATGTTATTCAAACCCTTTCCGATGACCACACTGATGAGCTTCATCCGATGGCTTCGAACCCTTACCACCTGCCCTACTAGTTAGAACCCTCTCTTCCTATTCTGGATTATCTCTCTGAGAATTTTCCTTCCAATGAATCCATTATGGAGATCATGAGTACGAATGAGCCTATATGTGAGGATCATCATCATAGATCCTCGTTCCTCCCCAACACCAGTTTGGTAGACCATGATTTTGCATCCCTTTTTTCCATTGATATTGTCAACACACCTCAAACTCCTATATTTTTGCAAGACACAGATTCTGAAGGAAACCTATGCAACATTACTCAAACAAATCCAATTGACATATCAGCCAAGCCTGGTACCCTTGAGCATGTTCATGTTGGGCAGAACTACTCAGCAGAAGAACCTGAAGCATACATATCACTTTTCAAAGAATTCCACGATATTTTTGGCTGGTCTTATGAAGAAATGTTGGGGATAGACCCATCCATTGTGGTCCATGAAATAAAAACCTATCCCATTGCTAAACCTGCCAGGAAAAAACTAAGGCAATTCTATCCACATAAAGCCGCAGCTATCAAAGCTGAAATAGAGAAACTTCTCAAAGCAGGTTTTATTTATCCCGTATCCCTGATGGAATGGGTATCGAAAGTTGTCCCTGTTAATAAAAAGCAGGGCACCATTAGAGTCTGCATCGATTTCAGAGATTTGAACAAAGCTTGTCCCAAAGACAATTTTCCCACTCCTCATATCGACCAGTTTATCGACAACTGTGTGGAAAGTGTCATCTTCTCATTTATGGATGGCTTTTCAGGTTATAATCAGAATGAGATTTTATCCACCGATCAGCACAAGACAACATTCATTTGCCCATGGGGAACCTTTGCATATAGGAAGTTACCATTTGGCTTGAAAAACGTTGGAGCCACTTTCCAATGCGCTATGTCCTATATGTTTCATGATATAAAACATATTGTTGAACCATACCTTGACGACCTCCCTGCTCATTCACAGCGACGGGAGGACCACCTTGGTCATCTTAGAGACATTTTCTTGAGATGCCGTCATTATAACATACAACTCAATCCTCATAAATGTGTTTTCTGCGTTGAGACGGGACGCTTGTTAGGTTTTGTGGTTTCTAAGGATGGCATTCAGATAGATCCATTGAAAATTGCAGCTATTTTAGCTCTGCCAGCCCCAACCAACCTTCTAGAACTCCAAAGTTTGCAAGGGAAGGCAAACTTTCTCTGCTGTTTTGTGTGCAATTTTGCAGAGAAAACACATGGTTATATGTGTCTCCTTAAGAAGGACACTCCGTTCTTTTGGGATGACCAACCCCAATGCACCTTTGATCATCTCAAACATGCTCTAACTCATTCACCCATGATACACCCCCCAGATTATTCAAAGGATTTTCTCTTATATATTGCTGACCCCACTACTACAATTGCTATGGTTCTGGTGCAGGAGAATCCCGACGGGCAGGAGCACGTGATCTACTATGCTAGTAAGAATCTCATGGATTCTGAAACTCGATATTCCTACATGGAGAAATTAGCATTGGCCACAGTCATCGCTGTTCAAAACTTTTGTCACTACATTTTGCTCTGCACAACCACCGTATTGGTAGACCAGAACCTTATGTGCTGACTCGTCAAGTGCTTGGGGGCAAGTACTCCCGATGGATAGTCATACTCCAAGAGTTTGATCTGGAATTTGCCAAAGCCACATCAAAAAAATCCTTGGTCTTTGCCGAGCTCATGTGTGATCTTCCCTGTGCTTCGACGGAATCTGAGCCCATTGATTCGTTTCAGGATGAATTCCTGTTCTTGATAAGCACTATTGACCGATGGTATGGATATTTGCTCATTTATCTCCAGACACAGAGATTTAAGCCAACTCTATCCCGTGATGATCGCTGCTGTATCCATCACCACGCAAAATACTACCTCATCTTGAATGACACTTTGTATAGACGTGGTATCGATTCCGTTCTCCGGCGATGCCTTACCCACAAGGAAGCTGAACAAGTGTTGAATGATTGTCACTCTGGAGCATGTGGCGGTCATTTATCTAGGATGGCTACAACATAGAAAATCCTTCGCGCTGGCTATTTCTGGCCTCAAGTCTTTAAATATTGTCACGAGGCTATTAAGAAATGCCCACCCTGTCAACATTTTTATCCAAAAAAGCGCACTCATCCTGCTCCGCTACACCTTGTCATTTCCTTTGGCCCTTTCCTTAGCCCGGGGGCATGGTTACATCATCATAGCCATTGACTATTTTACAAAGTGGGCTGAGGCCATGCCTACATAGGCAGAGGATAGTAAGACTGCCGCTCTCTTCCTGTTCAATCATGTGATAGCTAGATTCGGAGTCCCACAGTCCATAGTTACTGATCACGAATCACATTTCCGTAATCAAATGATGGAGGAACTAAGTGCCAAGCTAGGTTTTTGTCATGAAAACTCTACGCCCTATTATCTGCAAGCTAATGGTCAGGTCAAGGCCATGAACAAAGTTTTGAAAACGATGCTTCATCTGATGGTTGGAGACCATAAATCAAACTGGTGCCATATCCTTTTCTCCACTCTTTGGGCTTACAGGACTTCTGTGAAAACATCTATTGGTTTCACACCTTTCTAGCTTGTCTATGGACTTGAAGTTGTCTTGCCGATTCAATGTCAGATTCCATCCTTGAAACTTGCCGTCGAACTTCTCCTAGACACTTCCGCAGAGGAAGAGAGATTCTTATACTTGAATAACCTTGACGAAACCAGGATGCTGCCTTAGCTAATGAGGCACACAAGAAATGCGTCAAGGCGCAGTATGACAAGTCTGTCCAACCTCGTGCCTTTAACAAGGTTGACCTAGTTTTGACTTATGATCAGAGACAAACTAGGGAAAGGAAAGTTCGAATCCATGTGGTATGGTCCTTTCGTCATTTCCAAAGTTTTAGAGAAAGGGGCCTACGAGCTCGTGGACTATGATGTAATCCAATTAGGACAACCTTGCAATGGGTTGTACCTAAAGAGGTTCTATTCCTAGATCTCTCTTGGATATTATCTTGTATATATGTATATTACTTGACTTTCAGTGTATGTAAGTATTTTCAATATGGTTTTGAGTTTAGTGTCCGTATCTATTTATACCATGTTTTGGTTGTGCAGAGCAGATGGCTTTCTATGGCTTTGCTGATGGTGCTTGCTACCACACCTTGAATCTTTCCTCAGCTGATTGGGTTCGCTATTCCCCAGCTTACGATTTGGTTAGTTCAAGAGCGGTTTGTATTGGTCCCGTTACCAACAACATTGCTGAGTATCGAGGAGTCATAGGTCTTTTGACTGAAGCTTCCTCCCAAGATGTTTGCAACTTGGTAGTCTTAATGGACTCACAACTTGTGGTTTGTCATCTAAACCATGTCTATACCATTAGGAATCCCGTGCTTCTCCATCTCTTCGAGAGGGTACGTTTGTTAGAAAGGTCATTTGAAACTATCACCTATGGGCATATCCCTAGGGAACATAATGTAGTTGCCGACTCATTCACAAATTGCATCCTATACTGGCATATTGCCCATTCATGACATGAAAATCAAACATGGTTCATTGTAAATAAACTATAAAAAACACATAAAACTCATGTAAAATACATTCACCATTTGAGACGTATATTCACGAAGTAGAAGTCTGTATATATATATATATATATATATATATATATATATGAACATGTTTTACAAATAATAGGCCACGAGACCTCATCTGAAGCACATAGGATTTTAGGTAAAAAATCATCATACAAAAGTCCTGAAGCTATCTATTAGCTTTTAGTGGATACATCATGCACTCATCATCTAGTGATGCTCGTGGTAACACATCACTGCCCGGGCTACTCTACGTAGAAGTCTGCTGAAACGACCCGGTACTCCCGCTGTAGGCCTCTGATACCTCAGTGGGAGGTCATCGATCGAGGCATCCGAGATGTCTAGAGTCAACCTCTCTAGGTTCTCCTCTAGCTCCCCTATCACATCGTCACCCTGTGGTACAAAACAGGCTCTGTCTCGTCTGTCTAATGGGGAGGCTCCCCCAAGTCATGCTGCTTCGACATCTGCATGAAAACATTCAAGTCTCATTACCAAACATAAAAAATATAAAACATCAAAATATAAAAACACTATTTCCATTTTACGGTTTTTATTTCTTATCGATATCACCCCACTGTCCACCAGGTCAGAGCGGTAGGTCAGGGTCACCCCTAAAGTCAGTGCCCGCATATGCATAGTCCTCCACCATGAGGAGCTGATCTCTCAACCATCGAAAGAACGGGTCACCGAACTTTACCTTGCCTCTACCCGCTCCAGTACGGGCCATAATCTAGACCCACCTCTGCATGCGAGGGTCCTGTGCCCTCAACTCTGTAAAGACCACTTGGGGTCTCATATGTGGAACTCGCTCAAAAAAGAAGCAAGCTAGAATGGAACCGAAACCAAATTGCTTCAGCTCCCTCTGCCGACACTTGGTCAGTTGATCCTTGAAGATCGGAAGTAGAGCTTCCGCCCAGTTGAAAACTATGGGCGCCATGGCCTCTATGGTGTAGAGCATATGTGCTCTAGATGCCTGGTGTACTCCTTGGCTTCCCACCACTCTTTGCATGGTAAACAACATTGTCTGTAGAGGGCCATCCACCACTGCTTTTATGGGAATTTTATTCCCCAATGTCTTGGTCCCAGGAATGCAATGGCGGTCTATCAACTCCTGAGTAGTAATGTCCCCTCCACGAGAACCAGTCAAAGATATGGGAGCACCCCATCTTCATAGGCCTGTCAGGAAGTAGATGTCCTCTGCTTCAATTGTCAATATATGAGCACCAACCTCAAAATACTGTTGCTCCGGATTCCACATCCGAAGTATATGCTCTAGTAGTCGCTCATGCGACACCATACTTGGTGTGCAGAATAACTTTAAGAGTCCACAATCTCTCAACACGGCTATATAACCCTCGTTTTGTTCGACGAAGGCATCATCGTTGTCATGTTGCCTCTCTTTCCATACGACCATTTTTTATCAATAAGAACCTGTCAAAAACCATCACAAGACTAATTAGAAGCATTCTCAATCATCCAAATCATAAAAAAATGAACTAGTTTTTCTTGTACATACATTTATATTTATCCACGATTGTCACCGCATGTGTGCAGTGTTTTCGGCGCGGTTCTAGCGGGGTACCACTTATCCTGCAAGGGATAAGAGCAGTGCCCGCTTCCATGGTTTAAGGGCTCGCCTTATAAGCCCAAAACACCACCAAAAATCAAAATTGAATGAATGAAATGAAAGAGTATGGTTTAGGCTATTACCTGGAACTGGTGGTGCGTGAATCCAACGGTGGATGCTCCTGATATCAGCGACTGAAAATCTGGCCATGAAAATGCTCCAAAGGCTCTCCACTATGGGGAAATCGTAAAATGTTTTGATTTTTTACTATTTACATGGCTTTTATATACATTTTAGGGTTTGACATGCTATAGTTTTGTTTTAAAATCATTTATTACTCAAAATCTATCAATCGTAATCCTTTTATGTCAGTTATTGGAGAATTTAACACTTGTTTTTCAAGTCGTTGCAGGATAGAAGAGCGGTAGCAGGAAAGTTTTGGGAGTTCGTTTTTGACGTTTTCGTACTACCATGAAATGAAAAAAGTCTTTTGAGAGTTTATTGCGACACTTTAGTCACGCTCTTGAAACTTAGCATCAAAGGTTCGAGTCCTTTTTTGATTCTTTTCAGGCTCGTAAAATCTCTCATTGTGAAAAGAGACCTAGTGGAGTCTTCTTTAAACTCTTTTCAGGCTCCTTAAATATGAAAAGATTGTCGAGTGATCTTGTCTTCTTCACGCTCGTTAAAGCATTTGAAGAGTAGTTCATCTGACGGTAGGTTATCATTTTTTTGGTTCAGGTGAACTATTTTATGAAAAAGGACCCTATGGAGTCTTCTTCCGTGGTCGTTCAGACTCTCTAAACATGAACAATACCGAGTTTTCTTTTATTGGACTTGTTAAATTAAACATTGAGAGACCCTCTTTTGGGAACAAACCCCTCCTCTCTCAGGTTCGTAAAACATATGAGTTTGGACTTGTCTTCGGACAAGCTATAACGAGTGTTTGTTACCCTCTTTGAACTCGTAAAACCAAAAAGAGGCACTCATCAACCATGATGGGAAAAATGGGAAGGGAATCATTTTGCAAATAAATGGCAGTAGTTTGTCGTTACCTTTGAACATGGCACTTGTCCACATATCATTTCAGTCAATTGGGTATTCAGCTAATCTCCATGATGATCCACTTTCATGAGTCATGTCACTCCTTTGAGTCTTTCAAAAGAATGGATTGTCCACCATCACACTGTGTGTTTGTCTGGTCTAGTCATGCTGCCAAGTCTTTTGTCGTGCCGCCCGATGTTCAAAGGGAAGTTGAAGAAGTTTTACCTGTGCAGTCAAAACAATCTCTGTGTCAGTACTTTTGAGTCAGTCTTATGGTTACTTCATTCACATCATTCCAGAACTATGTTTCATGTTTCGTGTCGTCGATGTGGGACTCATCGTGGCCCTCCTTCGACGAGAGTATTCTCGTCGACATCAGCTCATCATCCGGGAAATAGTCTTACAAACAAAATTTAGTACCTTGAGATCTGTATTCCTCAATGACAGATTCTCTCGCTCTCGACATAGGTTCACATCATTGACGTTTGACCGATAGAATCAACTAGGTGTTCGACATCAAGACATCTATTCATGCTCAGTAGATTGTACTAGGGTGCCTTGGCAATCATTGAATTCAATGGTGATCTCCCTCGCACTTGTTAACGGTTCACATCATTGGCCGGTAATCAAGTGGTTTCTACCATGTTTGACTTCAGATCATTGTAATCACATGGATAGAATCATACTTTGTGGAAGACGAGACGAAGACCCTGGGTATTTGTTTAGTGCTCATTTCTTTCCCCAGGTTGCGATGGAGTTTTGTATATCTAGCATGGATCCACATTTGTATGGTCATGGCTATGCTCAAATTTGCGTTTGTATGACATAGATCTACATTGTATATCTGGTAGCTATGTCTAAGTTTGAGTCCTCTATCACATGGATCTACGCTGTATTCTAGTAGCCATGCTTATTTATTCCTCTCATGGATCTGCCTTGTATTGGTCTGCAGCCATGAGTTGGTTACATTTTTCTATGAGTCAAAAGTATTAATGTACTACAGATGCCTACTTGATGACATTCTCCGATCAAGCTGACATTTTCACCTCGAAATGACAACTTGTTCTCTTAAAGCTCTCGCTTATCGTATCCCTCTAAGCCTCATGCTTTGGGGGGAATTATGTTATACCTAAATCTTGTCACCATCATGTGATGAGATCCTTAACCCCTATGTTTTCCCTTAATCCCAACACTTGGAGTGGAAACTTGCTTTGTTTGTCAATTCTAGTTGAAAAAACCTAGCACCGCGCTTACCCTGTGGCTGATGAGAGGTACCTTGTTCAGCACCACCTGTATCCTGTTATATACAAGCGGTGCCACCGCCTATAGGATTTGTTCTTAAAGTGGTTCTCACCTAAACCGCTCTGTCATAAGGGAATAAAAGCGATACCCTGGGTAAAATGGGAAAAAGAGAAGTTTCTCGAGGCTTTTAGAACTTGAGCCTTGTGTCCTCCCCTATCCCTATCATTATGGGTTAGTTTGAGCTTGAGATCCCCCTTGATAGGATCTTGGATCCACCTCACCCACCATTCTCTCAAGTATCCCTATCCATTGAGCCTTATAAATACAAGCTCATATGCATAGTTGAGGGGGAGAACTATAGAGGTATTGTTATGCTGTTGATTTGACTACCTAGTCCAAACCATTGCAGAGCATAGAGAGCAAGTTGGATCTTATGGGGATGAAGTGTTTGTCTCGTGAAGGAGCTTGTCGACACTAAGGCAATGGTTGTAAGCTTCTTCATACATTCTTAATGCAAAGCTGATTTTCATCCCACATATCTGTTGTTTTGATTTCACATGTATATGTTGCTAGATTCCTTAGTCACTAGCATGGATATGTACATGATTTTCTGGTAGCTTTGATGTGATTTTATGTTTGACTTGTTTGCAAGTACACAAGTTCATGATCGAAGTAGTATTCCAGGTGTCTACAACATTCAGGGAAGGTCTTCATCCTTTGTCGTTCACTCATTTGTTGTGGATCAGAACCAGTTCAAACCAGAGGAACAACTCCTGTCTGCAGAAGGTGCAATATTCCTGATAACATCAACCTATTTGACTTCTATTTGTAAATCAAAGGAGTGATGGCTTCATTTAGTGTTATCAACAAACCATACACCAAAAGAGAAAACTGTCACCCATAAATAGAGACAAACCACTCACTCGGATGTGCAATCTACCACTTTAACCTAATGAATTACTCACTTAGGAGGAAAGCAATATCTCAGTATCACCAAATTGGCAGGCTGGCCATTAATCTTAATTTTGACCTTTTACAATTTTTTGTTGTTGCATTATTTCATCACTATTTCACCACACACTTTTCATTTACCCAAAAACAAGTTTATGTATTCATCTCTTGGTTGTAGGTGGGGACTTTATTTGTTCGTAGGCTTCTTGCATAAATCACAACCTTCTAGAATGTGTGTTTTCTTGTAGGCATGCCCATTCATTTTTCTCATTAGATTTCACCTTGGTTTGGTGTTGCATGTTTCATACACTCAATATAGCTCGAGTCAAAATCACATTCCCCATCATAGATTAATTTCACGTGAAGCATCCTATCTATCATTAAAAGCTTTGAAATGTTGAAACATCTATAAATAATTACATTTTAAACACATCCACAATCTTTAAAATTTAATAACTTTAAAACTATGATCATCTTGAACACTAAGAACATTATAGATTTGATTAATAGAGACATCAAATTCAGGTTGATTCAAGGTTTCTACCTTGCCCTACTATTTTTTTCCTTTCCTTCTCAACCATATTCTAGCTACATGAGTTGTTGCAACCACAAATCCAACACAAGGAGCATATTTATTTTGGAAAAGAAAGAACAAGATATTATATGCTTTGTTTGTTGTTGGGAAGGCGACTTAATCTCCTTGACACTTGAATATTCCGAAAGAATCCGAAATGCCTTGAAAATTTGAGAATGTTTTTCGATACCAAGAAAATCCAGAGAAGAACTTATAAATTTAGAGGATACATGGAAGGACAATCTAATAAGAAATTCGAACACCCCAAGTTCTGAACAAAATAGTTTTTCATCATGGCATAATGATAACTAAGTTAATTTAATTAAGAAACATACCTTTGAAATAGTTTGATCATTCAAAACTCGAAACTATAGTTTTGTATGTCATATCCATCACAATTTTACAATATTTGTATATCAGACTAAGTCTGACTCAAGGAATGCAATTATGGTTCTCTGGTTCATGTCCAAAATATTAATCATTTCATTGTTTGCAAGAGTACACTTAATTACTATCCAAATTACAAGAAAATTTGTGTATTTGTTAAAAAAAAAATTGAAGACGCCTTATGTCAACCACTAGATCAAAGTACAACAGATTTTGCATTTCATTATTTAAACAATTTATTACTTAGAGTTGCTTATGTTATTAATGTTAAAAATAAGACATAATAATATACTGAAATTTTTAAAGAGTATGATAAGGAGGGTCTTATTATATAGGGCACTTTAGAACAATGTGTTAAAACTGTTTTTCGCTCAGCGGGAGATGGCAGAAAGGTAGGGCAGAGCGACCACAGCCTCAAAATGCACATAAAATTCCAGTCGCAGGGTGGCCAAAAAATCATGTAAGGGAGGCCACACTTCAATGATGGCGATTGAAAGAGAAAACCAAATCAATAGATCAGACAGTTTTCACGGATGTCCCTTGCACTATCTAAATCCCTTTTGTGAGATCTGTGAAATTGAAGCTAAAAGGTTTGCGAGTTTCCACGGCCAGGATCTGTAGAAGAAAGATCAACGGATGAAACTAATTTCGTTGGATCAAAATGCTCATTGAGGTTTTGGTCCTCCAATCCACGAAATAGGTTAAAGGTAAGTAGCGTTCAACGGTGTAGATCTCGTCGAGGCAATATCTATGGTGGGTAGAGCCTTCACTGACGGGACTAGCGCAAGATAAGTGGCCCCTAGAGACTGACAAAATATAAAGGCCTTGTACACGCGGACGATGGATACATAAGGTATTGGGATCGAACGGCTAAGAACTTTCCAGCTCTGTAAAATCCGTGTTAAGATTAGTCTGAGGAGGAATGGACGTCCTCACGCGTGATCTACCGTTTTGACGGGTAATTGAGTTCCCTGACACCATTTGTGGCATACCTATAGGTGAAAATCACTTCTACGACAGCGATAGCTCTCCAAGCACCAAAGGTCTGCCATATGAGTTGCGTGTAAATCCGAAGGAGATCGTGAGTATTGAAGATACGAAGTGACGAATATGATCTCTACACGAAGCAGGGGAGACACAACAGAAAGAAACTGTTCTAATGCTGTCATCAGCTGAGGTGAAGGGGCGAAGAATGTCAAGTCCATATGTCATGAAACAGGTAGGTGACGATGAGGGAAAACGCCAAAGGTCTTTTATGTGTCCATTTTTGCGATGCTGAAGTAGAGGAGGCGATGTGACTAGATATTCAATGGCAGTAGAGATCTAAGGCCCACATACGCTCTCATGCTGTCATCATACTAATAAAAGGCGAGGTGTGTAAAGAGTGCTGACGGGTCATCTCCATGTTTTCTATATAAACGCCACATCCCTGAGCAACAGAGATGCAAAGGGTGAGCATGGGTAGAGGAGAAGCTCGAAGTATCAGTCTGCTGGAGGTTCTGATAGCTCTAGAGATTTGCAATGACTACCTGGTTTAAAAAACTTGTCTGTCAAGGCATGTTGTTGGTTGACAAACATGATTCCATGTTCATCTATTGCCCTGGTTATTACACCAAGGAAGCGTCAATCATCGGGGAAGAGATGTCCATTGTATTAGAGGATCCATCTAGTTTCAACGAGATCATGATAGAGACGTTCATCATATTAGATGAACCTCCTGAGGCCGGTGAAGGCATTACTATCTTATCAGAAGACCATACCTTCGACGACGCGGAGCCTGGGATTTCATGCCCGTGGGTGTCCCTCCAGAACCCCTGGATGCAGTCGTTGCCTCCAAATCCTTGGCACATGGTGATAGTTGCTAGCAGCGCTCAGTTGGAGTGAATGCTCGTACAAGAGCATTAGGGGCCCAAAGCCTTCATCACCACTTTCATGCATTCCATTCACCAACTTTTTTTGAGGTGGTGACCAGGTCGAAGACACACCCCATCGTATTGCCTACAGGAGAAACCTCCTCATGGGAGGTGAAGAGTACAAGAATGACAAGCCACTTCAGAGGCTTGTTACTGTCAAGAGCAATGCAACCCTTCTTGAAGTCCCCTCATATAACAATGTTACCTGGAGGGGAAGGGATTTTGAGGAGGGTTGAGCATGGAAGGGACACAAACCTTCTTGCCAGCTGTAAGCCCATGCAGAAAGGTTCCTTTGAGTACAAAACAGACACAAATGCAAGGAAATATGACATGCTGCAGATCTGACAGAGGGGTAAGAGGCCTAGACCCGTCAACAATGAGCCACCCAAAACGTCTCGAGATGTCATTTTCAAAGCCAACGAGCTTAGAACCAGAAGCGTCCCGCTGTCGTTCAAACCGAGCACATGCATTCGCTCCATGATGTTTGCAATAGAGGAAATTTGGGGTCTAAAATGGGCCTCCTAAGGAAAATAATAAAATAATAGTTAAAATAATAAAATAATAGTTATTAATTTTGGAGGTGTTTGTATTTTCGACATATCTCCATCTGTTTTTATTCAAATTCTAAGCGGGAGAGCTAGTTGGATGCGAAATTTAATTCCGCATCCAACGAGTACCCACACTGCATACTTTTGACGGACCCCGCTACCCCAAAAACAAGAAATACTTGAAAAAACGTGATGATGATTTCACCATCACGTTTTTTCAGGTAATTTTTGTTTTTGGGGTAGCGGGGTCTATCAAAAGTATGCAGTGTGGGTACTCATTGGATGCGGAATTAAATTCCGCATNTAGTTATTAATTTTGGAGGTGTTTGTATTTTCGACATATCTCCATCTGTTTTTATTCAAATTCTAAGCGGGAGAGCTAGTTGGATGCGAAATTTAATTCCGCAT